>JAMZAV010003543.1:0-106417 GCA_024449915.1 Sweltsa coloradensis
AAGCGTTGGCAATCGTCGTCGGGGACCTTGTCCCCGTCCCTTGACGACCCCCCGGCGACGATGACAATGACAAAAAACGAACGATGACAAAGACGATGACGACCGCGACGTGAGAAACCCCCTTCCTCCCTTACCGTGGCTGGTTCTGACCAGCATGGGCCCCTCCCCTCCCCCCCCCCTTAGGCTAGAGTGGTGCATTAGGGACCTAACGGTTGACGCGTCCTTAATCCAAATAAACCAAAAAATCATTACTTCATTCACAGGCGGTGCATTATCCCCTACCGGTTGAAGCGCCCTTATACTTAGTAAATGAAGAATACAATATAATCAAAAAACCCCAATAAACATATTTAATTAAATTTTAATATCACAGGCCGGGGCAATACGACCAAACCCGGTTGAAGCGCCCTAGTTTCTTACGTCTTTGTGAAAGCGGAAGAAACCGGGTCGTGAAGGACAGAGTCAACAAGGAGGTAGCATGATTGCTGACATATTGTTGAGCACCACCGCATTTAACATTGTGGGGGGAGGCTTCCGGTTGGGCTTGTTTTGATTTATATTTTTTGTGTATATGCAAAAAGAACGGCACAATAAAGTACTGAAAAAAAATTCTTACATATGGTTTTCTTAACCCTTTTTCCCCTGATTTTTTTAAGCATTTATTAAAAAATAAAATCTGATGTTTTTAATGAACCATATTGATCGTCAAGGATAACTGGAGGGGCCCAAAAACCCCCAAAAATGGCCAGGGAGTGCCCCGACAGTGTTTCAACCCCAAGATTACAACCGGACGCCTTGATAAGGATAATCATCATCATTTCTCATTAGATGACCTGGAAAACAATATAATCATCAAACACTCCATAAACTTATTTCTGTATCTTTCTATGTCTCAGGAGGCGCCATATGACCTAAACGGTAGAAGCGCCCAAGTCCCTTTTATAACGACTTAAAATTTTTTTGTGTCATTCATATGAACGAACCAATTAATATCTACCCTTTTATTATTTTCAATACGTTCAGTGTTTTCTTTTACTGTGGTAGAAAACATGGTCTGTAGGCTATAGTGAGCATTTCCATCGTAAGGAGAAGAAGTTTGAAAGGTTTCTTTTATTCTCTGTTTTACTTGTTCTAATTCAAGTTTGAAGCTCAGTCTGTAGTTGCAAACCTTCTTATTTCTACTAGGGGGATTCTACATCCTTTTCTTACTCTTTTGACAATCAATATCGATCGCTTTTTGTTTCACTTAGTTTCGCGTAAAAAACTTTTATCCTAGAATCAGAAGGTGCAGTTTTCCCCGTGGGGTTTTCTCTGTCTTGCTGCTCCAGTACCTGAATTAATTGCGACACAAATTCCAAAACCCTTTTAATTAAAACATTGTAAACGAACAAAACTCCAAAGGTAATTTTTTTAATAAGAACTAGAGTAATTGTGAAATAATTCATTTTTTAAAAAATACGCGCTCTCTCGTTTCCTTTATAAACTGAGAAAAACAAATAATTATCAAACACACCATAAACTCAAAAAAACATAAAAACATCCTGCGCAATATGCCCTGACCAGTTGATGCGCCCTGGTTTCTCATGTCGTCTTTGTATTGCAAATTAATAAAATTTAAAGAAACATGTTTGTTAAACGAGACTGCTTTTTTTAAAGTAACGACAAACTTATTTCAAAGCGGGAAAATATCCACCCAACAACACGTGATACGGGTTGTAATTTTTTGTTTGTTTCCTCCACTGAAAATCATTATAAAAACTGAGTGGGTTGACTCTTAAAACATTTTTTTTTTTTATTTATTTTATACCAAACTAATTAAAAATATACTATTTATTAACTTCAAATGTTAAAGGCGGTGCACAATATCCTAACCGGTTGACGCGCCCTAGTTCCTGATAATGTCGTGGTTACCAAAAAATTCACCAATGTTGAAACAAAACTGGTAATTTGATTACACTAAAAGGCTGTTCTCAAAAACTATGCAGTTTTTTTTAAAGGCTCTTAAATATTAATTGTTTATGAATAGCTACAAATTGTACAATATAATTTTTAAAATCGGGTTTAATTTTACGTGATTGCTCTCGCACTTCCATCATAATAATTATTATTTACAATAAAATGTGTCTATGACTGCTAGCTGCCTGAAACTTTAGAGGCAAACTTTGGCAGTCGTCGTCGGGGATCCCTCCACATCCCTTGACGACCTCCCCGACGACAACAAAAATGACAGCACAAACTATGACTAGGACGATGACGACCGCGACGTGAGAAGCCCCACTTTCCTCGCCACATCCCTAGGCTTGAGTGGCGCATTGTGAACGAACTGTTGATGCGCCGTTTATACAAATAATACAATACATTAATCATTTTCTGTTAGAATCTTAGAAAAACAATGTTATCTTATCATTAACAATCAACCAAACTCAATCAATTTATTCACTAACATATCAAAATGCGGCGCCAATATGACACAATCTGTTCAAGCGTTTTAGTTTCTCACGGTTCTACATTTTTAGTTGTCCCCGAAGCTAAAAGGCCTGGGTTTTATTTATTGTCCTGCACTCTTATATCACCTCATCGTCTCGAATGTCAATAATATAATAATAGAGTCGTCAAGCCATAACTAATTATTAAACCTATATTGTTTATCAAAGATTATACCGTAAGACACTTTCATAATCTAAAACCTCTGTCTCTGTTTTAGCCTTGTTGATCCCGGAGTCACCCGTGGTTGGAATCGTTGTCCAACGAGTTGGGTCGGTGCTTTCTGTTGAAATACCGGTCTGTGCTTAGACAATGCCGCTCGTCGGTGGTGGCAGCGGTCGACAGGGTTGGCTTGGTTCTCTCTTTTTATTAGCCTTTTTGATCCTGGAGTCGCCCGCGGTTTGGGAACGTGTCCAACAAGTTGGTCGTTGTTTTCCTGATGATGAATAGGCGTTTATGTCTTTGCAAATCGTTTACTCCTCTATCATCTCAAATTGCCTTAGCTGTTAAACCAGTCGTATGGTCGTTTCATGCTCCTTTAATCTGGTTGATATTTTTCTCCCGGTCTCTCCAATGTAGACATCTCCACATTCACATGGTATCTTGTAAATTCCACGACTGTCAAGTTTATTAGAATCCTTTACGGGTCGAACGAAAGACCTTATTTTCTTATCTGTACAGAAACTAGTCTTGATGTTCTTCTAACTCAGTAATCTACTTATTCTGTCCGTGGTCTTGTGAACAAACGGCAGCACTGCTACAGCCACTGGTTCCACAGAGTCTTCTTCTCAACTTGGATGTCCTTGGAAATGCTTGTTTAATGGTTTTGAGAGATATCCATTCTGAAAAATGCATTTCCAAAACCGTTAGTTCCCTGTGAATGTGGTTTTCACCTTTACACGTTTCGACCTGATGGTGAGTGAATTTAAAACTGCCATGTTCTGTTTTCGGGGTGGTGGTGAGAATCGTCATGTAAGTAAAGGTCCGTGTGTGTGGCTTTCTGTACAAACCCTGTTGTGCTACCTTACCGTCCTCGCCTCTCTTAAACCAGCACGTCTAAGACAGCTAGCTGATTGTCTGCTTCTATTTCCATAGTAAACAATGCTCTGTTCTTGTGAATTCAGAAAAGGTAGTATCGTCTAGAATAGGTCACACTCGTCTAACTCACGGATATCTCTTAAAAAAGAGAAAAGGTTTTATTCCCATATGTGACACATGTGATGTACCTTTAACCGTACATCATATGCTAGCAGAATGTACCAAATATGATGCCTTTCGCACTCAATTTGATCTCTCCCAAATAAAATTTAAGAACTTCTTTCATATGATAAGGACGACAAACTTTCTAAATTTCTCATTCCATAGTAATCTATTTGACAACATTTAATTCACATCATACACATTTTTTTATTTAATTTATTTTCATTCACATACATTACTTTTATTTTGCTATTACTGTCATCATCATCTATTTATTTTGTTATTTATACACTGAGAAAACAATCTAATCATCAAACACACCATAAACTCATCTCTTCAACTTTCATTATCACAGGCGGCACAATATAATCTAACCGGTTGGAGCGCCTTAGTTTCTCACGTCATCGCCATTTCGTCTCGAAATAGATCAAGAGATTCTCTTCCGTGTTGCCAAATGTAATAAATATCATCTATGTAACGTAGCCAACACTTCGGTTTGAGAGGTACTCGTTTTAGCAATCATCCATGAAAATATTTGTCCTCCCCTTAGCCGTAGCTGGTTCAGACCAGCATGTGCCAACCCTGTCTGGGCCCGGGGTAGAATTGGCCCAGAGCATGGCAAAGTCCACCTCGCAAACATCAGCTAGTATGAAGGGTAGTAAGTTATATTTAACACCCCGAAAAAAGAGGCGAGCTCTGGCAATCGTCGTCGGGAACCTTTCCCTTCCCTTGACGACCCCTCGACGACGATGACGACAATGACACCACGAACGATGACGAAGACAATGACGACCGCGACGTGAGAACCCCACCTTTCCTCCCCAATCAGTATCCTACCATCTCTCTCAAAGGCGCTTGAGTACATTGTTCACACTCAAGTAACTGATTTTTTTAAGAGAAAACGATATATTAGACCAGTACCAATGAGGGCTTCCGATCCAATCATAGTACGTGCACGGCACTCATCAAAGTAACTGATGACATACGAACAAAAATGGACAATCGACAACTCACACTTCTGACATTACTTGATTCAGCAAAGCTTTTGACTCAGTTGACATCGACATACTAATGACGAAACTAAAATCTATAAATTTCTCTAGCCCATCCCTTAAATGGGTACACTCTTACCTTACTGGCAGACAGCAATGTATAATATCGGGTGATAATAAATCTAAATGGATGTCACTTAAGACTGGGGTACCACAAGGAAGTGTATTGGGGCCATTATTATTCTCTATATAATATATAAACGACATATCGAAATCACTAAATATTGCTATTACCATCTGTACGCTGATGACCTTCAAATTTATCTGCATTTCTCCCCTTCCTTAATTAACCAAGCAATCCAAATGATGAATGACGATTTGCTATCTTTACATGCCTGGGCGAACAAAATTGTTTAACTATTAACCCCACAAAATCACAAACTATGATACTTGGTTATCACAAACTGTTAGCAAAACTAGACCGCCCAACAATCAATCCTGTTATCTTAAACGGCACGACTATACCTATTCAACGTCATTTTCGAAACTTGGGACTATATATGACCCGATGACATGACCTGGACGGAACATATTAAACACGTGTGTAAAAAAAACTATGCATCTTACATTCTTTAAACCGCCTCAAAAACTTCCTCCCAACAAAATTAAAAACAATGCGCGTGCAAAGCCTCGTCATGCCTCATTTTATCTATTGCGGTAGCGTGTACAACGACCTAACCGAGGACCTCTCTATTCGTCTTCAGAGAGCGCAAAATGCCTGTGTTCGTTTCATCCTTGGTATAAAAAAATCTGATCACATAACCCTGGATTCAAAAAATTTTCGTGGATTCGTCTAAATGACCGTTAGAAATTTACACTCGATTTGTCTTGTTCATCGCCTACTCTCATCATCTACACCCTCGTACCTAGCGTCTTATTTCCAGTACCTATTCTCAAACCATACCTTTAACACTAGATCTAGATCAGGCACCCAATTAACATTTCCAACACATGGAACCAATCTTTAGACCACTCTTTTACTGGTAACGCTATTCGAGTCTGGAATACTCTCCCAACCAACATCAGGGATGCGGATGTCTGTGGACAAAGATACCACTCTTTCAAACGAAAAGCATATCAATATTATTTGAATAAGCTTAATTAGCAGCCATAACCATCAGCCGCTACAACCGTTGTCAATGATTGATAATTGCACATCACCTCCACCACCTGTTCTGCTCTCTGAATATCTTGCAATTTCTGCCACACTGTGGAAACAGCAGCATATTTTGTAAGTTTTGTGTGAATGGATGAATGAATGATTTTTCTTTCTCTTTATTTTCTAAAAAGTTATCTACTTATGCCATACCCATAAAAAACTATCTGTTGGTAACTACATACTATTTAAATGTATACTATTTTATAAAACTCATACATTTATGTAGGTATCAAATTTGTTTATTTTTCTTATGTTATTGAACTATGTTATTAAATTTTGTAGGTATCAAATTTATTAATTTGTGTTATGTTATGAACTCTGTTATTAAAATAGGCTTGTACTACATATGCATGCTGTATTCCTAGAACGTAATGTTGAATTTAATTTGTATTTTACTATTACTATTGCTTATTTCATTTCAATTTGTTTGTATCTTACTTTGTATCTGTATTGTGTCTTTGTATTGTATCCTTAAAATGTAAAATGGTTGGATGGAAGAGAAAGGCCTAACAGGCCTTAATCCCGCCATAAATAAAGACGCTAATCAATCAATCAATCAATCAGTGGCTGGTTCTGACCTGGACTGCGATTCTATAACTCTGACGGGTTGGACCCGGGCGTTTTCTACCGTAATAGACTCGGGTGTAAGTGATCGACCCAGTTGAGGTCGATATCGTTGCGATATAATCCGTGACAACAGAGTCCGACTCGGTTATATTTGTATAAAATGGTGGATGATAAGCTTGGCCTACAAGTAAACACAACCAGATTATTAACTTTCTCAAACGAATAACAATAGTATGCTCAAAGAAAACCTACCTCTAGTAAGGGCCTACCCTGAGAGTCCCGTGCGTTCCCTTTTTCATAAAATTATACCATTTAAATCCAATTTTGCCCCGATTGGAAATAATACACACATCTATGTCATTTCGAATATTTGACAAATGACTGTGAATCATTTGTTCACATTTGACCGTCCACTGCCATGTAAATCATACCTTTCGACCTCGACGGAGTCGGTCCCGTGACAGAGTTTAACCCGTGAAGTACTGAATAGGGGCCCAGCATGGGCTCCCTCTTCCCCCCCCCCCCCCCCCCCCCTAGATTTGAGTGGTGCATTATGACCTAACGGTTGACGCCTCCTTAATCCAAATCAACCAAAAAAACTAGAACTGGAGATAGTGGGGAACCCATTGCTAAACCTTCTGTCTGTTGTTTATAGTCCCCACTCAAACGGAAATAGTTACACTCGGTACACCGTTACAAAACAACCCGATAGAGAAAAATCTCATCAACTGGTAGCGAAACATTTGAAAGTTTTAAAATAAATCTTGTTTCGCTCTGACTGTCATCTCCATTACTTTATTTTATTTTTTAAACTTAAAAAACAATATAATTATCAAACAGGGCTAAACTCATTTCATTAACTTTGAATATCACAGGCGGCGCAATATGACCTATTCAGTTGAAGCGCCCTAGTTTCACACGTCGTCAATAAGTAGTGTTTGGATGAACCCGGCCCCCACATGGTTTTCAGGGTCACATGTGTACTTTGCCGTGTCATGTTTGTTGTGCTAGAACAAGTTATAAGTAATGTGAGCTGGCAGTTATTTATTCGATCATATCTTGCTTGCATGCTCACTCAAAGCTGAGTTTTTTTTATTTTTGGCAATTAAGTATTGGTGGGACAATATTTATACAATTGTACAGTGCGTAGCTTTCCCCATAATCATCTTTATAGACCTACGCGCCAAGACCCGGCACCTCCCCCAAATGTGTGGTGGAGGTCCCGGGGTAGGATTTCGAAACATTTACATTCGAATTAATTTAAAACATTCAAATAAATTCCTTGTTCCTAGGACTAGCTATACACCTTCTTTGTATGATATATTTATCCATGGACATAGCATCGAAACAGGTCCCACTTCTGCGTTGGTTGGTCTGCTGAGCCGCTCAGAGGTGGTTTCGTGATAGCCTCCGTTCTCGGGTGTAGCTCGCTGAACAAAACATTTTTGAGTGCCCATGTCTGTGTCCCGTGGCGGTTCTGACCAGCATGAACCCCTCCTCCCCATATCCCCTAGAAAAAATTTTATAGAGTGGAGAATTATGACCGAACGGTTGACGCGCCCTAAATCCAAATTTACTAAACTAAAGAAGACGACGACAATGACAACACAAACGATGACAAAGACGGTGACAACCACGACGTAAGTACCCCCCTTCCTTCCCCCTCATCCCCTTTGGAGGCTGTTTGACCAGCAATGGACTTAAAATACCAACTATATAGGTGTCAAATTATATGATAAGTTACATAAAACTATTGCGCACTATTTTCTTTTGCAGCGAACCACAAACGCGTTATTCGGCGCAGCCGCGTAGGAAAAAAATGTTCAGTATTTAACAGGCGGTGGATAATGCATTGTTGATGAAACAACATCCAACACCATCTTTGTCTGTCTTTTGGTCGCATTTCACACTTTCCAAGTCGTGTTTCATTTCTCTGGATAAATTACATTTCATTTTGTAATTCGGGAAGAAGATTTAAATTAATATTAGTGCTGGTTACAAACGAAGAAGTTCTGTCTACGAATGGATGTGGTTTGTTGGGCGTGATTTCTTAGAGATTAGTAAAACAACATTATATCGATCATGGGTGTAGTCGTCTAGCCCCAGGGCCTTGGCTGGTTTGGTTTTATCATCTGCCGACAATGGGCCCCATTCAGCAAACCATACTTGGGTTTAACAGTGAGGTACTTTTATCAAGCAACTCCGGGGACTTCAAAACCAAACCCAAAACATGTTACCCACGTTTACCTCTTTAGCGGGGACAAGATTGCCCTAGGTGTGACACAATATGTGACGTTATGTGTCTTGCGACCCAACTCCTGCTTAGTCAACCAAAATGAGAAACGTTTTCTTACGACCACAGCGACCAACTTTATTACATTTTAGGAAATAAACTACCACGATGTGAGACCCCCCCCAACCCCCCTCCCTTCCTGACTCCCACTACCTGGGGCTGGTTCTGACCAGCATGAAATTTTTTCCTAGGCTTCTGTGGCGCATTATCCCCTAACAATGGACACGTCATTAATCAAAAAAACGAACCATCATATGAAGAAGTCGCAGTGACAAACTTTCTACTTTTATCATCAGAAGAATTTGTTGAACCCCATTTATTTCGTTTCTACAAAAATAATAATTTTTCAATTATAGCAATACGAAATTTTTAAATTATTTTCTATTATAAACTTTGAAAACAATATAATTTTTTTTTACACACAACAAAATCAATTTATTAACTTACAATATAAAGGCGGCGCAGTGTGACCTAACCGGTTGAAGCGCCCTTGTTTCTCACGTCGTCGTTTTTTATGTTGGGTCATTCTCCACAAATGTGAAATTGAAATTGCAAAATATTTTTTGTACTCACTAATTCATGTTATATATCATTTTAAAGAAGAAAGTCTGAAGAATCTTAGTATTACAAGATATAACGTATTTTGGCACACCAAGCAACAAAGTCATGATATGTGTACATTTGATCGAGAAATGGGTGCGGACGGGACAAACTTTCAGATTTTGATTTTGATAACAGGAGTGTATTTTTTTGATGATTCTTTTTTTAATTATCGTGTGTGTGTTTTTATACTTAAAACACAAAATTTTGAAAAAAATTTTAAACATTCCCATAAAAATATATATTTTTTAAAAAAATTTGCTAAGTTCGAGAACCAGATTACCAGCTAATCTTTAGTAAAACTCCATCAAAACTAAAGCTAGACTCTTGATTTTTTGTATTCTTCTTATTTACATATTAGTATTGAGTACACATAGTTTAAATAAATTTCGTTGGAATTATTTTTTTTGGAATTTATCAATTGTGTCCGTCCGCATCTAGGCTTGACGAGTGCTGACGGAATAAATGTTCGGACTTAGTTTTTATCCAAAAATGTTGGGATGCAAGATATTTCCGTTTTAACCGTTTTAATGAGGGTAAACCATTATTAAAAAAAAAATTATTAATTGAAAAAAATTGAAAAACCCAAGAAAAAATCTTTTTTGTAAGAAATGTGCTATGACTGTGCAACAAATTACCAGCGAGATTTGGATTAAACACCATGTTACTTATTATGTAGGCCTACTAGGCTACAATATATATATTGTAGGTACTGGCCAGGCCAGATGGAATTTAAATTAGTTCATGGCCATGGCTTTAAGGGGGAAACAACCGCCCGAGAAACAGTTATACGCCTAATTGCGATCATCAGTCGATAAGCTATGTGAAATAGTCATGCTAGAAGATCCCCCGCCCCTCCGAGCCGGCCGACTAGCCTAGGAGCGTCTACGAGGTCGGAGCTTATCAGTCGCTCTCGAGGCGTTAAGGAAGCAAGGTCACGTTTGCTCCCCGGGCCCCGGGTGGCTATACGTGTTACACGATCTGAGCTTTTTTCAGTGTCCCTTGCCGAAATGCGCTGTAAAGAGCAGGAAGGTTTCTTGGTTTAAATCTTTTTTTAGGTTTTTGTTTATACAGACAGAGTTAAAAATTGAGATGAGATATGATTACTAAAAATAATCATGTAGCCAGTTTTACACGATATTAAAAATAGTATACAAAAAAGGAATAAACCGATTATATATTTTCCCCCTTTAATTTTTAGGTTGAGTACCCAATCAGCCGCCTGTTTAAAAAAGTATTTGTTTATGTTTTTTTTCCCAAATTTTGGTAGGGGGGAATTTTTAAAGAATGGGGTTTTCATTTTCCCCGGGCAAATGGGACGCGAGAGCTCCCTTTTTATTTTGGGCTTTATTTCCGTTTTGGGAGAAGCCTATCGAAAAAAAAGTAACCTCTATCCATCGGGCAGGATATCCAATGACTAAAACCCCTTTATATTAAAATTTATGTGACCAATCAGGCTTTTTAAAATTATTTGTTTTTTGTTAAATCAGAAAAAAATTAAAAAAATTCCCCAACATAGATACTTGCATAACCCCCTCATTCAATTTTTCAAGGCTTGTTCAAAATTACGCAAAATTTTTTAAATTTTGTGATCCCTTGATTGTGATAAAACTTTTGAATTGTAAAACAGTTCCACCTAAATATTGGCCCAAAAATTGTTTTTTTTTTTTTTCGACGCAATAGGCCTAAAAATTCATTGCTAAAACGGGGGAAATTTTTTGAACACTTTGCGCCTGCGCACTATTAAAAAGAGCAATTTTAAAAAATAATAACAAACATTCTAATATACAACTATTCAAAGCCTTGTTTTGCAATTTTTTTGCCGGGAACCCCTTTTCCTTTGCCATTTTTTTCATATTCCCTTTATATCAAAGTCGTAGCAGCAGGGGCCCGGCCCAAAATCGCTTTTGGGACCCCTTAGGTGGTCGCTGCCTTCCTTGTTTTTATGCCCAAAAGGTAATTTACCGGGGGCAACGCTTCCCCAAGATACATCTTCCCGCCCCCCCCCCCCCCCCCCCCCCCCCCCAACCAAACGTGTAAAATGTATTTTACTGGGGGCAATGCAAACCCCAAGGGCCCCAAGTGAATTAAAAAATATTTTTTCTATAATATATTTTAGTCAATTTTTAATTGGTTCTTTTTAAATTTTTTCCCTTTTATTTCACGAAAACCGCACTTTTTTGGTTCGGGGTTTTTTTCCACTCCTTTGTTCTCTGCCAGACTTGGGGTCTTGATTTTTATTGCTGGGCCCAAAAACTTGAGGTAAAGGTCTTTGGAATTAGTGTTGAATTCAGTTTAAAATTTCCGGGAACGGGTAATTCGCCCCCCCCCCCCCACGGGAAAAAAAATTGCCTACTTCACAAATTTTCCCTTAAATTTCAAATGCCCCTTTTGGCCTTTTTTTTTAAAAAACACGAGCGGAGCATATTGCCCCTAAATTTTTTTTTATGTTTAAAGATCCTACAAAAAACGTGAAAGGAAACTCAGGGAGATCGGGAAACTCAATTTTTTGTTAAATGTCTTTCAAGGGGAAATCCGATTTCTGTTTATTTGTAGGGTTTGGCTCGCTTTCGCCCCTTTTGAGAGAATTGCGCTTGCAGGACTGATGGGGTGTTTTTAAACTTCAAAATTCCGGTCGGGGGCCCTCTGATGGTCTTTTGATTGCCGTCGATGGTGTCAGCCCCTACAGGGTTGCCTTTTTTCGGCTTCATATTTACTGCCCCCCACTAAAAAATCAGTTTTGAAACTGATTGGGTACATTATAAATAACAAATTTTATTTTGTTGTAATTTTATGCGCTCTAAATTCACTGTTGTGGGCCTCCCAAAAGCCAAAACCCAAAACCCCAAATTTTTTCCCCAAAAAAAAAATTATTTGGTTTTAAAATTTTACTAAAAAGTACGATTTCATGGCAAATATTACCCCTGGTTTCGCCAAAATGATGGGAATAAAACTAGATTGCGAACGTTTCCGGGAAAAATACGAAGATGGGGAAAGCTTGCTAGTGCAGAAGGGGAATTTTAAAAGAAAATGCAGCAAAAAAAACAAAATCAAATTTTTTTTGCTTTTTTGATAAAATGATTTCTTTTTTTTGCATCCAGAAAATGCCCCGTTTAAAACAAGAGATTTCAAAATTTTTCCTAAAGAAATTTTAATATCATTCATAAAAAATTTTTCTGCTGTTTGCCCGGGGCCCAACAAATAAGTTACATAGGGCTTTAAACCTTTTTTTTTTCTTTTTTTCCAAAATATGCTCCCCCAAGTCAAAATAAAAAAATTTGGTTTTAAAACCCTGGCTTTCTTTTAGAAAATAAAAATCTATTTTTTGGAAATTTTTTTCTGATCCGGTACACGGCCAATATCGCCACCCTCAAAAAAAATTTCAACTTCTTCGCCGGGGGCACACCATTAAACGTAGGGTGTTTTTGCTTTTGTGACTTTCCCTTTTTTAAAACTAGTTTTTTTAAAAGGGCCTGACTGAGAGAAAAAATTTTTTTTTTTACAATTTTTTTTCCAGTAAATTTTTTTCTTTTGGCGATTTTTTTGTCCCCGATTTGTACCGCCAAACAAAAAAAATTCGAAAGGAACGACAATTTTTTGTTTTTTTTAAAATTTCCAGCCAGCCCCTAGAAAACCGTTAAAAATTATTGTCCAAAAAGCCAACACCCAAAATTTGAATGGGGGGGCCCATGACGAATTGAAATTTGAAATTTTTTTTGAATGGCGATTTTGGGGCCTTGTCCCGGGGAAATCAAAAAAATTTAAAAAAAATATTTTTTGATTTTCTAAAATAGCCATTTTTTAAAGCCATTCACTTATTTTGTTTTTGGTTTGCTTTTTTTTGGGAAAATAAAAAACCCCGGTCGAAAAGCCAAAAAACCGAAAACTAAAAAAAACCCCAAGTTTTTTAAATGTGTTTGTAAAATTTGATGTCTTCTCGCTAGCTCACAAACGTTCATCCAAAAATCATTTTCCGTTTTTTACTTTTCCTCTCCGAGGCTGAACTTTATAAGGAGGGGGGGGGGCCGGGTCGGGTTTTCCTAAGCAATTAGTATTTCAATAAAAAGAAAAATTTTCAAACACTGGCAATGAAAAAAATGTTCTTGTTTATTTTAACAGGGGAATAAAAAAAACTTTTAATGCTCCATATAAAGCATATTCTCCACAAAAGTAAACATCTACGAAAACTTTATTGCATTTTTTTTCGTTACCCCTTTATTTTTTTCATTCTAAAAAAATTTTGCGTTGATATATTTCCAAAAAAGGTACAGCGGTACACACTGTGATATTAAAAAAATAACCTATGTAAACAAAGGGCAATTTTTCTTATTTTGGCGGGGCTAAATTAAATTTTTCCGTTTGGGGTTGTGCAAAACGAATATCATTTCAAAATATTCCTGCGACGACTTCGGAAACCCCGGGGGGATGGTTTTAAAAATCTTTGCGGAAACGAATAAATAAGAAACTTAGAAAGGGCCAAATTCTTGTTGTTTTTTTTGTTTTATAGTCAGGCATGAACAAAGGACCCTTATACTCGCCCCTCGGCCCCCTCACATGCGAAAACTTGATTTTTTATCTGACAAAACACGCGCATTCCTTATTGTTTTATTATCGGGAGCAAAATAGCTCTGCACTTTTTTAAAAAGATGAGGCCTAAATTTAGGAGGACGACACTGTAGTCCCCAGTTATTCGATCTTGTCAGAATGTGTATTCAAAAATATATTTTTTTAAAATTTCGGGGAAAGGTATGGACTTCAGTACCTCACACCTTTTAATAAACCTTTTCCAATTTCCCTCACATTTTTTTTTTACCTTTGTTTGTAAAAACGATTTGTTGTTCATGGACATTTTTTCCTTACTTTAATATTTTTATTGTTGTTGGGTTGCAGTTTTTTTTGTCTCATTATTTTATTATTTGTCCATTCGGTAATTTTGAGATCAAAAACCCCAAAATAAGTCTGCTTACAAATTCTGAGCTGAGCTTACTTTTGTTTTACAAGTTTTTGGGGGATATTTAAAAGCAGTCTTTATTTTGGAAAATTTTCTCCCGCCTGACCAAGCTTTAAAAAAAAAATACAAGTTATGTTGATAAAGAATGTGTTTTTAAAAATGATTATAAAACTCCAAAATATTACAAATCCCTAAAGGGAAGATAATCCCAAACAGGGTTTTTTTTTTTTCTGACTTATAGGTAAACATTTAAAAAAAAGCCTTTTTCATGATTTTTAGGTTTGCTTTACACACTGATTAAATTTTTTAAATGTAGGGAATGAGTTTTTTTAATAAAAAAAATCTTATAATTATGTTTTTTTGTTTTTTTCTCGCCAAGCGAAAATTGGGTTTTTTTAAAGGGGCCCTGCCGTCTTTAGCCTTTAGGGTAGTTAGGAAAAGGGCCCTTCGAGGGTTTTCAAACCCCTGCATTCGCATTTACAACTAAAAAAAAAAAAACCCCGGGAAACCCACCTTTTAGTCCCGGGTTGGGTGGGGCTCGCGAGATTCGAACCCGAGCCTCCCGAATTTCACGCTTAGCGACCGAGCCGACACTTTCGGTAACCTCATATAGGGTATAAATGCTGTCATTTCAGGTCATTTTTTTAGCTTTTTTCAGGCCCCTAAACCCCAAAATTAGAAAAAATGCTACAGTTAGGTATTTACTGACAATGTTATTGGGAAAGCAAAACCTTTTAAATCATGAATAAAATTAAATGGTTTTCCCCAAACCCAAAGGGGCCCAAATCCTTGTACGTACATCCAGTAAAAAAAATTGTTTTTTAATTAAAAAAATACAGTAAATAATGAATTTTAAAACCAAGAAAAATAATTATAGGCTACTAGCCCAATCAACTGGAAATTTTCATAGTTTTTTTTCAAAATGGCCCAATTGAAAAAAGGGTATTTTCCCTAAACACGCAGCAACGTGCTGATCTCGATTTCCCATGCTAGCTGCCACCCGCAAATTGGGGCCCAAAAGTGAATGGACTGAAGTGATTTGTAAAACCTAAAGTTTCATAAATAAGTAAAATGCGCGAGCCCTGATGCTAAAAGAAACTGTGGGAAAAAGTGAAAAAACGGTTGTTTTGACGCCCATGACGGCAACTTCTTAGGGGGGGGTGGGATTCACATGGTGGGGGGGTAAGAAAGACCTAAGTAGTAAAATGTGTAGAAAAACTTGGGGATTGTCTGTGGTGAAAAGCTAAACCAAAACAAATTTTTTTCCTAGAAATTGAAACGTTTTTATTTTTACTAAAAATAGTCCAAAAATTTTACATCAAATTTCTGAATTTTGTTGATTTTGTTTTTCCAAAAATGCTAAATACTACTTGGCTGAAAGGAATGCCCCGATATTTTAAAAGTACAAAGGGGTGCCTTTTGGGTTGGGAAAAAGGGTTTGGGAAACCCTATCTGTAATGTCGTTTTTTTATCTACATAAATGGTTTAAAATTTAGTTTTAAGTTCATAAGTTTAGTTCGCTTCTTTTTTATTCCGTCATCACAATGTACCCAAAAAAAATTTTTCGCTGCTCGCTCTCAGTTACTCCGTAATACTCTGTAGTGTGTGTCCCCTTTCTCTGGCGTTTGACCAAAAGGCTCCTTTTCTCTCTATGATACTAAACGCTTTTGCTCAGTCAGAAACGAGGCGAAGTAGAGAAGTTTTTGCTGGAGAGACCATAGCGGCCGCAAATGGGGCCCGGGAGGGTTTGGGCGCGTCCCCAATCCCCCGCCACGACGGAAAACCCGGGGAAAAATTTCAAATTTTTTTTTCAATGCACCCCCGGAAAATTCAGCCGTCTCGATAGTGCCTAGAAACCCAAATTTTTAAAAATGTTTAACCCCGTTGGGGGAAATGCAATTTCGTGCCAAGAGTCCCACTGGGACCTATATAACGTTGTCACTTGCTGTAGTACGTCAGTTTTACGAAAAAGCACTATATTTTTGACATTCCCTAGAGGGGACGCGAAAAAAATCAAAAGTTTTTCAACCCCTTGCACCAAAATTTTAATTTTTCTGCAGTCCCGAGCAAATTTTAACACTTTATTCTAAAATGCGTGCCAAATTTGATCTGGTTTCAGTCAGTAGTTTTAATTCACGATTTGAATTAGAACACATAAATATAAGGTATCGAAACCCCCAAATACCCCTCCAATTCCCCCCCAAAAAATTCCCCATTTTTTTTTCAAGTTTTTATAATACACATGAAAATAGCCGTAACAAAAAAACAAGGTTTTTGGACGTTCAACGACCCGGTTGATTCCCCTTAAGGAGCGGCCATCTAGAATAAATATAGTACGTTTCCGAGCGCTTTGGTACGCAAACTTTTTTACAGTGTATGGATTAAGTGAACCTTGCCCATGTGGATAACAGCAACACTCTTTCAACTCACAACGAATGACTTTTACTCGGTACTGTTCAAAATACAATTCCATGGAAAACGAAAACTAGTCCGTTTTCAAATAGCTATTTCAACTCATCTCCCACGAGCTCAAGACTCGGGGTCCTGTAGCAGGGCACGAGCTCAAGACTCGGTGTCCTGTAGCAGTGCACGAGCTCAAGACTCGGTGTCCTGTAGCAGGGCACGAGCTCAAGACTCGGGGTCCTGTAGCTGGGCACGAGCTTTGTTCTCGCTCTGTCTGAGAAGTTCTTCACGGTTCCCTTCCTTTTGTGTTACTTGTTTAAATTCAACTGTTTTATCATAACACTTACCTTTGGCAGAAAATGTTCCTCGTATTTTAGTAGAACAACACTGTTCTTATTTCTGTCGCCTTCGTTATACGTGTAACTGTCTTAGCTTTGCCGAGCATCAGGGCCAAATGGATTTATTAGCATTGCGATTTTTCTTGAATCAAGTTTGGATTGTCTTCGATTTTAACGGTGTAGGTGTATGATACCCTCCCACGATGTACGGTTGTCCGTTTTAACCTTTCAAGAGCTGGTTGCGTATATAACGTTAATTTTTGAACAAATACACTTAATCTCACACTTAATAACCCCGTCTGGGCCCGGGGTAGAATTGGCCCAGAGCATGGCTCTGCTAATCGTAAAAGGCGATTCAAGAGAAAAAGTCCACCTCGCAAACATCAGCTAGAAAGAGCGGATCTTACTCCCCGAAACTAGAGGCGAGCTCTGGCAATCGTCGTCGGGGACCTTGCCTCCTTCCCTTGACGACCCCCCGGCGACGATGACAATGACACAACGAACAATGACAAAGACGATGACGACCGCGACGTGAGAAACCCCCCTTCCTCCCCTTACCCGTGGCTGGTTCTGACCAGCATGGGCCTCTCCTCCCCATATCCCTAGGCTAGAGTGGTGCATTATGACCTAACGGTTGACACGCCCTTAATTGAAATAAAATAAAGTAGGCTAGAGAGGAGCATTTTCACCTAACGGTTGACGCGTGCTTAATCCAAATAAACAATAAACAAAATAAACACAAGAATCAGTCTGACAGGAAAAAGATTTAGTTTTCTACATATTGCTGTAAACCCAAAGAAATAATCGGGGGTGGGGCAGTTTATATGCCCGAAATAACAAAAAGTGATTTTTTTTCAATGCCACATAAAATTTGTGTTTGAAGCGCAAAAACTATATAACAACGGCGACGAATCTTTAAAATCCCTTATTCAAGCTATAAAACTCAAGTATTGAAGTCATCATTTGATACAATACATCCAATTCTATTTAGAAAAACTAACCTCTAAGGGATATATAATAGAGTTTTGCTGGATACCTGGACACGTGGGCATAGAGGGAAATGAACACGCTGATAGGGCTGCTAAGGAAGCTTCCCAGCGTCGCGACGTTGATTTCACTCTTGTTCCCGTTCCAGATGTCAAGAGTGGATTCAAGCAACGATTGTTGGATTTGCGACAAGCATCTTGGGATGTGGTGCAAAATAATAAATTGCGTAGTGTGATGCCCACACTGACTAATAAAATTCGTCCACCTACGTCTCGACTCTCACGTAGAGAAGAGGTGGTATTGTCTAGAATTCGTATAGGCCATACACGCCTAACACACGGATATCTCTTAACCAGAGAAAAGGTATTCCCATATGTGACACATGTGATGAACCTTTAACCGTACATCATATGGTAGCAGAATGTACCAAATATGACGCCTTGCGCACTCAATTTGATCTCTCCGTATCATATGAAGAACTCTCTATTATGATAACGGCGACAAACTTTCTAAATTTCTCATCCATAATTATCTATTTAACAAAAGTTAATTTACATCATACACATTTATTTTTATTTCTTTCTTTTCATTCACATACATAACTTTTAATTTGTTACTACTTTCATCATGATTTTATTTTGTTATTTATGCACTAGGAAAACAATCTAATCATCAAACACACCTGCATTGACTACTCTCATTAACTTTCATTTTCTGAGTCGGCGCAATATGACTTAACCGGTTGAAGCGTCCTAGTTTCTCACGTCGTCGTCACCTGCCCTGGTATATTATTGTATTAAAAAGCGTTTTTAAGTTGTTTATCAGTTCTGTAAGATAACGACAGGCATTCGTTTGCAATCAATGACTCCACGCTCTTGTCAAAATATTTCTCTCTTGCTATTTTTGTTTGTTTTGCTAATGAAATAAAATACTAAGTCCACTTCCACAATTGTGTTTTATCCTCACATTACCCAGTTCAAATACGGTTGACGCGTTCTAATCCATCCCCACCCCCAACCCACCCAACCACTATAAAAATAAAAAATAAAATATATAAAATTGATATACTTAGACAATAATTTTAAAAACAAATATTCAACTACATCACAGGCGTCGCAATACTACCTTCCTTACCGGTTGAAGAGCCGCTGTTTGTCACATCGTAGTAATGTGTCCACGCTTCACTTGCCAACACTTACGATGACGACCTCGACGTCAGAACCCCCCTTTACTCTACCTACCCGTGGCTGGTTCCGACCTGCATGGGGCTTTCCTCCCCACAACCCCTACGCTAGAGTGGCGCATTATGGCTTGACGGTTGACGCGCCCTCAATACAAAAGAAGTAAAATTCAGACTCATTCAGACATCGTATTCAGGGTCACATGTATACTTTGCAGTGCCATGTTTGATATTGTGCTAGAACAAGATTCAAGTTATGTGAGCTGGCAATTTATCGTTCGATCTTATCTTGCTTGCATGCTCACTCAAATGTTAAAGTTGAACTTTTAAAATATTTTTGACAAATAAGTATTTTCGTGGGCGAATATTGTCAGTATTGTGCAGTGCGTAGCGTTCGCGCAATCCTCTTTATACGCGCCGAGACCCGGCACCTCCACCATTGAGGGTGGAGGTCCCGGGTGTAGGATTTTTAAAACTTTAAAACATGCAATGTTCTAAATAAATAATTTATAATTTCTTGGTCCTAGGACTACCTTTTCATCTTCTTTGAATGATATGTTTATTCATAAAGCCCTAGCATCGTACAGGTCCCACTTCTGCGTTGATTTGGCTGCTGAGCCGCTCAGAGGTGGTTTCGTGATAGCCTCCGTTCTCGGTGTAGCTCGCTGAAACCAAAACATTCTTGAGTGACCATGTATGGGGTCCCGTGGCTGGTTCTGACCAGCATGAACCCCTCCTCCCCATATCCCCTAGGAAATTGTATAGAGTGTACATTATGACCTAACGTTGACGCGCCCTAAATCCAAAATTAAACTCAAGTTAAGAATACGACGACCATGACAACACAAACGATGACAAAAAAGATGGACAACTACTGCGTGAGTTCGACCCTTTCTTCTCCCTGCTTTTACTGTTGGGTTGTTCTGACCAGCAATAAGACGTTTAATTCCAACTATATAGGTGTCATATTAAATGATAAGTTACATAAAACAATTGCGCACTTTTTTTTTATGCAGCGAACCACAAACGCGTTATTCGGATTCGACGCAGCCGCGTAGGAAAATAATGTTCAGTTTTTAAACAGGCGGTTTGGGTAATGCATGTTGATGAAACAACATCCACGCCATCTTTGTCTGTCTTGGTCGCATTACCCACTTTCCAAGTCGTGTTTCATTTCTCTGAACTGAATTACATTTTGTTTGTAATTCCCGGGGAAAAAGAATTTTAAACAATATTAGTGTTGGTTACAAACGAAGAAGTTCTGTCTTCGTTTGGATGTGGTTTGTTGGGCGTGATTTCTTAGAGATTAGTAAAACACCAATGATTTAGTCATCAGTTTTTGTCGTCTAGACCTAGGGCCTAGGCTGGTTGGTTTTAAACATCTGCCGACAATAGGCCCATTCAGCAAACCATACTTGATTTAAAGTGTTGTACTTTATCTTGCAACTCCCGGGATTTCAAAACCCAACACCAACATCTTACCCACGCTTACCTCTTTAGCAGGGACAAGATTGCCCTAGGTGTGACACAATATGTGACGTTATGTCTTGCGACTCCAACTCCAGCTTAGTCAACCATATGAGAAACTGTTTTCTTACGACCACAGCGACCAACATATTACATTTTAGGAATAAAGTACCACGATGTGAGAACCCCCCCCCATTCCCACTTACCCCTACCCGTGGGTTCCCCGTCTGGGCCCGGGGTAGAAATAGGCCCAGAGCTTGGCTCTGCTAATCGTTTAAGGCGATTCAAGAGAAAAAGTCCACCTCGCAAACATCAGCTAGAAGAGCGGGGTTCTTACCCCCCGAAACTAGAGGCGAGCTCGGGCAATCTCGCGGGGCCCATTTTTCCCCTTCCCTTGACGACCCCCGGCGACGATGACAATGACACAACGAACGTGACTAAGCGATGACGACTGCGACGTGAAAAAACCCCCCCCTTCCCCCCCTTCCCTCCCCCTTACCCGTGGCGGTTCGACCAGCAGGGGCCCCCCACCCCCCCCCCCCCCTGGGCTAGAGTGGGGCTTATACCAAAAACTTTTTGCCCGGTCCTTAATCCAAATAAAAAAACCTCCCCGTGGTGGTTCTGACCTCTGGATCTTCTTCCCCATATCCTCTAGGCTTCTGGGCGCTTTATCACCAAAGGTGGACGGTCCTAATCTAAAAAAAACGAACCGATCATATAAGAATTCGCAGTGACAAACTTACTAAATTACTCATCCGAGGTAATTTGTTTAAAAAATTTTTATTTCAATCAAAATACTTCACCATTAACATACATTTAAATTAAAAATAACAACAAAATTTTTACACATAAATATGTTGTCTTTTGTCATCACTTTCATCTGAAAAAATGTTATGTTCTTTTAAAACTATAAAAATAATACAACCAATAAAAACAAATATCATTTAATTAATTTGTAATATCACAGATGGCGCAACATGACTTAACCCGGTCAAACCCCCTAGTTTCTCACGTCATCTTAAAAATTGTTCCATGAATTTCACTGCTTTGATTTTACACAGGAGCCCCCCGAGTCGATTGTGTTCATTCTGCGTTGGGATCTCTGAAACCTAATCAATTCTCTATGAAGACTAAAGTTCCGGGACGATAATACGTAAGCCCAGTGTAAAAGCGCACGTTCTGAATCTGCTGTGTGAAATGGAACGTGCATTCGAATTGTCCACACCTTTGATCGGGGATACTCCAAACAAGAAGATTTGGCTAAGAGACCACGTGGTGCTTTGCGCATGCTATTTTACCTCTCACAATCATATGAAGAATTTTTATTGTAAATGGCGACTAGCGCTGATTATCCAAGGGATTCCTTTTGTTAGAAAGTTAAATACGTTTCCCAAAAAATTGATTTTTTTAAAAATTATGTCCGTTAAATACTGTTTTTGTTTTTATTAAACTTAATCTTGTTTCATTTTTTACCCCGGTTAGGCAAGGTTTGAATTGGGCCTAGAGCATGCCGCAGATCGTAAAGAAAAATTCCGAGGAAAAGATATCCTCAAACTCGCAAGAAATATATAATTACTCCCCCAAATAAGAGGCGAGCCTGGCTGTCGTCGGGATTTCCCCCCTCCTACCATGGACGACCACCTGACGTTTTCAAAAAACATGGGATTTTCCTTTTAAAACCCCCAGGCTAGAGTAGCCCATTATGACATTTTCGGTTGACGCCCCTTGATACAATTTAAAACCAAAACAAAAAAAAAAATTAATTTTCTTTTATAATAATTTAAAAAAAAAAAAATTTTTTTCATAAATATAGAGGCGGCGAATACGTCCACCCGGTTGGAGCGTCTGGTTTTTCCCGGTCGTCTGCCCAAAACAAAGTTGTGAAGCAAAAAAATTGTATTCAGCTTTCATAACATGTAATTTAATGTAAATGTAACCCGTCTTGATCCGGGGAAGAACTGGGGCCCCGACATGGCTTTGTAAACGACAAGGCGATTTCAAGATAAAAAAATCCACCTCTTAAATATCAGTGTAAGAGCGAAGTACATTTACCCCAAAAATTTTTATTTCTTTGACGACATTCCCGACAACGACGACAATGAACAGAACATGACAAAAGGGTGAGACCGGGCGAAGGCCCCCCCCCTTTTCCCCCTGTCCGTAGGGTTCTGACTAGCATGACCCCCACCCCATAAAACCCCGCTGGTAGGCATTTTACCTAAAGGGTTTACCGCCATTGATCCCCAAAATTTACTAAAAATAAAAAAGTTTTTAAGTTTTTCAGATGTATTTTATACGCTTCGAAAATGGGTTTGGATCGGTCAAGTTAAAAAAATTTTTTGGGTTTTACTTTAAAACTTGTTTTCAAAGCTGCCCCTGTAACACTGATGGCTACCTGATGGTGGACTAGAAATCAACCCAATGTAGAGTGCCTGTTCTATGTCCCTTCTAATATTCAAGGCAACATTAATTGTGTAAAGCTCTGGGGAAAATGGAAATTTCTTTTCGAATGCTACAGTGAACAAATCACTGTATTTTTTAAAAGAATATTAAAACAAAGCTAGTAATAAACTCTAAATACACCGTTAAGCCTAGAGCTACGCACCGTTGTTTTTCCGTGTCAGAGCTTTCACTGCTTATCTAAAGGGAGGAAGGGGGGTAAGTCCCCCCTCGCAAAAAAACAGCTTTGGGATTAGGGATTATTACTCCACGAAACAGAGGCGACCCGATAGTCGTGGGGGGGGACTTTCCTTTCCCCCTTTACAACTTGAACGGTAACAAAGACGACGACGACCATGCGAGAGAATTCCCCCTTTTTCCCTCTACCACAGTTTTTATTTGGAACACAGGGAAAATACCCCTCTACATCCCTAGGCGTAAGGGGCATTATGACCAATGGTAGACGGCACTTTAATAATCTAAAATTAATAAAGTCTAAAAACCAAAGGTTTAAAATAATCACTAAAATTTCAAAAAGCATTTGGGGTTTTTTTTTAAATCACTTTATCAGAAAATGATGCAATATTTTGTTACGGGACATAAAAACAAAAATAAAAAATAAACACATTTAATTTTTAATTAAACAATAATTCGTATATTGTTACACAAAATCTTTATCATATTCTTATATTTTTAGAAATTTTTGAATTAAATCAAACATCACATACGTTACAAACTCATTTTTACTAACTGACAATATCACATACGGCGCCAATATGACCTATCCGGTTGAAGCGCCCGGGTTTCTCACGTCGTCATCAGTATCTGAAACAGTCGCGCGGCACTAGGCACCCCTGGTTCATGTTGTTGTGCGTTGTACTAGACTTCAGGTAGTTATTTTCAGGCTGAGACCGTTCGGTTATCAATACCTTAGGCGGCCATATTTAAAGATGGCGTCTTATGTGTAGAAAGAGTGCAAAATTTAGACGGAATCAGTCATGTGGGCATAATTTTTTATCGCAAAATCGACAACAAGATCACAGATTTGGTATCAAAGTAAGTACTAGAAGCTTCTCAAACGCCTTTTCAGGCGCGTTGTTGGATAAGCGTATATTTTTTTAAACGAAAAAAGCGTAAAATTGCGATGTTCATGAGAATTATTTTTCGATTGAACTCAAATTTTACACCAATATATAAAATTCATAAACTTAAGGTTATGTAAAAAACATCATTACAATCGGATATAGCAAGTAGGTCTTATAAGTCGAAAAAATTTATTTATTTTTATGAAAAAGCGTAAAATTGCGATTTTTACAAGAAATTATATTTTGATTGCGTCCAAAGTTCACCCAAATATATGAAAAAATTAAGGTTCTGTGAAAAAACTATTACAATCGGATAATGCATGTAGGTGTTTGTGGCCGGGCAGCCTGTTAGGCCTGCCACACCCAAATTTTTGCATAAATATTTGCATACGCAAATATCCAAAGTTTACCATAAAGCGGAGAATCTTACTAAAAAAATATCACAGTGTTTTAAATGCCTAGAAAATTAGACCTATGGTCTACGTAAATAGCCTACTAGGGGGCTATAGGCGATTGACAAGGTGGTTTGTCAATCGATTTTTTTATGCATAGTTTTCGGGAACGCGAGCTCGGCCTGTGGGGTAGCTCAGACGGTCGATGTGGGGATCGTTCGTTCAGGCGAAAACCCGAGAAAATCAATAGTCACGTGACATCGGAATGCGGCCAGGCCAGCGGCCAGGCCAGGGAGCCAGTGCCTCGTGGAAAGTAACACCAACAGGTGGAATCGAGTAGACCGTGATTTGATTTAACGTTGCCGTCCCATTGGCTTAGAGCCATCGCGGGCACTCGAAGTTTGAATTTGCGGCGACTCGACCCACCCGCGCCTGAGAGATGCGCGACACCCGCCTAAAATGCGTGGGAGCGCATGCGAAAGGGGACTTTTGCTACGGGGTTGTGCGTCCACTTGGTCGAAAGGAAGAACCGAAGACGGGATCATCTTGTGACTAAGTGCGAGAAAAAGTGTTTTGCCGTCCCGGGGAGTGTATCAAAGGAGCTATGGAGTCCGGAATTCACAACGGAAGACGACGAGAAGCGTCGCCGACCAAAAAGCAACTAGATAGTTACGATTATACTTCCTTTTTCGATATTACGTACTGAGAGAGCAGAGCATCCTTGGCCCAGCCATGCTGTGTTTAGGCGCCATTTTTTCCTATCCTCTCATGTACGAGACGACCCACGCCTGATCATGGACATCCATACTTTTTATTTGACCTGTTTCTTCCTTTTTTTCCTAACTTAACCTTTACATTTTCCTTGTTTGACGATTAATACTTTTCCATGCTCGAACTAAAAACAGTTCCCGACCTCCTCGTCAGCACATGATGCTGGTGGGATCTATGCCTTCGGCGCATCCATGCAGTTTTAGCCCCGTTTTTGTGCGTGCACCATTACCACGTCCCCCTCCCCATCGCTACGTCGAATATTCCACGTCGTTCCTGAAGGAAACTCTGGCCCAGGAGCCTGGAACTCGCCGGACGACGGACGGAACGCCCGGGTCGCTAACCGGAAGCATACGCGCACGGCGTCGTTGGAAAAGGCCAGCCTGAGAGATTTGTTGAGTAGAAAAACAAACCTATTTATGTCTAAGGAAACCTGTATGTTTATGTAATTTGGTCATGTTAATTTGAAATTTTGAACAACTTTAAAGGGGGAAATTGGATCCAATAATTAATTTTTTTTTTTCATTTTTATTATTCTCAACTTGCCATATTTGTATCATGTTTTTCCCAAATAATAGTCCACAATACAACGTTGAATTTATAACTTCCAGAAATTAGTGAGTCGAGTCAATATTTGCAAGCATCCTTTTGTTCCATTCATAACCTAGCAGTTGAGCATCACGTCGAAAACCCTCATCAAATCACCCCAAGGCATGCTCCCAGTTATTTGCTTAGCCTGTAAGACCTAGTCACTAAGCACGTGAGATCCAAGGAGCTGGATACCGGCGGAGCATCACCGCCGGAGGGGGCACCCCTCATCCGCAGCGCCCGGGTAAGGTTTGGGACCAGGTACTTGGGTGCATAGATTCCAAACGGCGTCGTTGAGCGACTTTACTGTGGCGTTACGAATCCCGCTGGTCGTGAGTTCGTGGTATTTAACTTTTATATTTTTACAAGTTATCGTGAGTGAGTTAGTCAGAGAGCCACTTTTTTGAATTTTTTTTTTATTTTTTTTTGTAATTATTGCGGACCTAGATCTGTTTTTTTCGACTTTCGAGTTCAGAACCAGCCTACAAGTCACAGTGTTATAAGTCGAGAAATGCTTTAGAAATAAAAAAATCGTAAAATTGCGATCTTTATATTTAAACATTTTTCATTGCGCTCAAATTTCACACGAATATATGAAGTAATAAAATTAAGGTTTTTGGGGAAAAAATCATTACCATCGAAAAAAAAATGTAGTTGTTAAAAAATCGAAGAAATTTTTTTTTAAAACGAAAAAAAACGTTTAAAATGGCGATTTTAATAGAAATAATTTTTTGATTACGCCAAAAACGTGGCAGTTCTAAGTTCAGAGATTTTGAAGGCCTCCATAAAATTTTATCGTAATTTGGGGCATCGGTTTAGCCGGATTTGTGTTAACAAACACAATAATACAAAAAGAAAAAATAAACATTACGGATTTTTCTCTCCATGTAGTGAAATGAATCTTTGCTTCGCTCATCCAATTAAATTTATTTTGAGGTCGTGCACTTAATCCTTGTAGGAGAATTTGTTTTACGAAAATGCTTGTGGATTGTAACTAGGAAAACGCTTAAGTCCCGCCGCGTGTTGGATGAGCGTAATTGGTGCATTGAGCTGCCATGTGTTATGCGGATTTACTATTGTTCTGTAAAAAAATAATTACTAAGTTGAAGAAATTTTTAAAATTAAATAATTTTAAAAAAATTTAATTTAATTTAAGAAAAAATCACTTAATTTTAATTTTTTAAATTAATCGTAATTTTAAAAAAGGAAAAAATCGTAATATTGAAATTTTCATAAGAAAAATTATTCGATTGCGCACAAATTTTACAAAGAATATATTAATTTTATAAATTTAAGGTTCTGTAAAAAAATCATTACAATTGGATAAAGCATGTAGGTGTTGTAAGCTGGAGAAATTTTAAAAATTGAAAAAAGTCGTAAAATTGCCCCATTTTCGTAGAAAATATTTTTTTGATAACGCCTCAAATTTTACACGAATATATCAATTCATAAAATTAAGGTTATGTGAAAAAATCATTACAATCGGACAAAGCATGCAGGTGTTGTAAGTCGAAGAAATTTTTAAAAAAATCGAAAAAATCGTAAAATTGCGATTTTCATGAGAATTTTTTTTTCGATTAAGCTCAAAAACGTGGCAGTTCTAAGTTCAGAGATTTCGAAGACCTCCATAAAATTTCATCGCAATCGGAGTATCGGTTTAGCCGGAATCGTGCTAACAAACAGACAAAAAAAACAAAAAAAAAAAAACAAAAAAAAAAACAAAAAAAAACATTCCGGATTTTTTTTTCCAGTGTAGTGAAATGGAATCTTCGCTTCGCTCGCTACGCTCGCTAACACATTTCTCATCAACTTTCAGTGTCACAGGCGGCGCAATATGACCTGACCGGTTGAAGCGCCCTAGTGTCTCTCGTCGTAGTCCGTGTGGTTGATGCCGTATTTGGAATTAAAGTAATCAAGCTCTTCAAGCATCTGCGAGGTAATCTGTTTCACGCAGTTAGTGTTGAGTCCTCGGTATTAGTGTGACGCCGGAACACTTGCAACAGATCCGGGCCCAACAAGTTAAACTACGCACAGATGCCTACGGGAAAACATACTTGTGTTGAGAAATGATGTATCATATCAATTATTCGTGGCCTGTATGCAGGGCGTCCAGTGGCAAGTTTTTTTTAGACTTTTGGCATTTTTTTTAAGAAAGCAACATTTTAGCAACTTTTATTAACAAATTCTTGCAAAAGCTACTTTTTAGCAACTTTTATCAACAAATACTTTACCACAATTTTTTTAATAAAAAAACATGCCTAAAAGTCGTTAAAATACTCCAATCACACTAAGAATTGAACAATTTTCTTGTGCTGTGCGCTCCGGACCCGCATAACCATGGGGGGCTCCCCACAAGACCCCCCCCCCCCCCATTATACAATGTCATGTACGTACTTTACCTAATCATACTAAGGGCGTCCCCCTGGAATCCTCTATAAAGCAATTTTACTAAATATTAATTAGTGTCGAATAATATAACTATTTACTTTAATATTCAGCGGTTTTCCGGGAAATTGTTGTACCGCGTTTAAAAAGATAGTAATCTAGGGCGACGGTCGTTTTGCCCGCAGCCAAGCGCACGCGACTGTTAGAAGCGATGATAACTCGACCCTGTTTAACGAAGACAATGACGACCCCCGACGTGAGAACCCACTTTCCTCCCCTACCCGTGGCTGGTTCTGCCAAGCATGGGCCCCCCTCCCCCCTCCCCCCTAGGTTAGAGTGGTGCATTATGACCAACGGTTGACGCGCCTTAATCCAAATAAACAAAAAAAATCGACCCTGTTTACTCCTACCAGAGTTGGGGGGGGGGGTTCTGCTATCTGCACACGCCGTCCCGAAAGATGTACAATCTTAAAACTCGGTATATGACCCGATATGTGGTCCATGACATACCAAAAAAAAAAATCAGCCCGATCCGATAACCCGTTCTGAGTTAAAAAAAAGTGCGTGCCAAAATTTAACGAAAACCTTCCGGCTGGCTGGGTGGGTGGGTGGCTAGCTATTGACTTTTTAGAGTTCTCGTAATGAACTAAATTCAATGGCCAAGTAATTTTTTTATGATTTTGAGTTTAAAATTTTTACTTTTTTTACCACGAAAATGGTTGGCTTGGCACTCGTCAACAGGCGAAATGATCTTACTTCTTTTCAATGCGAAACTAGGGAGAAAGAATGAAATGCTTGGCTCAACTTCTATATCTCACAGCATTCACAGCCGAAGACTGTGAAAAAAGAGCTTTGCTGCCGTTTTTTTTTTTTTTTTTTTACAAAATTTTTGTATTTGGGGGAGATAACACATTAACACATACCTGCGGAATACTTACGTTAGAGTTCCAATTCCTTTTTGGCGGTTTTCTAGTGTTGAGTATCGACTGCACAAAAATAACATCATTTTGGTATTGCATTAAGGCCACTCCTTTTTTTCTAAAACGCACCAAACGCACTCTAAAATCCTGATTTTCAAAATTTTCGCCTGTGGCATTAAAATTGGTGGGCTCTGCCCCCCAAACCCCCCACGCATGTCCCACGAAAGTACAAATTATTATTTTGGCCACCCCAAACAAAATTCCTGTAGACGCCCTTGAATCATACCCGGGAATGTTTTATACCCTCGTTACGGCCCTGAAAGAAACATCGACTCAAGTATTTCTAAATAAAGCTTCAATTCGGGCAAAAGCAACTTTTATTAGCAACTTTTAATCACAGAAGAGGCAACTTTCCTACTTTATAATAGTCACCTAGGCAATGGACACCCCAGTGTATGGATCTTTGGGTGCTGCATTGCGCTCGTGCCCAATATTATAGTATTTTGTAGCCCCTTTCAGCAATTTTACAGCAAATCGCTCTCGGCGTCGGTTCTTGGCCTCCCAAACCAGAGACGAGGCACCTTTGCCTAAACGCTTCACCATCTAGTACGTTCTGCTCAGAAGCATACCTGGTGTGATTCGGAGATGTCTATTTACTCCAAACTTTGTGTCTCGCGGTCGAAGGAAACTTCCTACCATGTGGTTACCTGGTCTGAAGAAATACAAGAATCAGCATTTGATATTTTGTTCCATCAAACCCTGCACTTCACATGACACCCAATCATGTACAGAATTCTTATTAAAACTCTCGTTCTTGGTGTCGGTACTAGATCCTACGTGAAATGCAGCTTTCGTTAGTTATTTGATGGTTTCATCAATATCAAAACACAAACGAACAGCCATGGAGTTGACACGAGCAGGAGGCCTACTGGTCAGTGCACATACATACATTCACTATCAAACACACATACATATTTTGTATAGTTGAAATCTCATTTTAAAAATTATGTTATATTTTCCAAACATTTATTTACTCACTTACCTGAACCGATTTTGAGTAACATCAATGTTATACTCTCACGAAAACCGGCCTTTATCTTTTACATGAACAGGCTGATCGGGATGCTAAGGAAGCTTCCCAGCGCCGCGACGTTGATTTCAATCTAGTTCCCGTTCCAGATGTCAAGAGAGGATATTAGCGACGATTGTTGGATTTGCGACAAGCATCTTGGGATGTGGAGCAAAATAAATTTCATTGTGTTTTGCCTACATCGACTAATAAAATTCGTCCACCTACGTCTCGACTCTCACGTAGAGAAGAGGTGGTATTGTCTAGGATTCGAATAGGCCTCTCACGTCTAACTCACGGATATCTCTTAACTAAAGAAAACGTTGTTCCCATATGTGACACATCATTAAATGCTAGCAGAATGTGCCATAAATGATGCCTTGCGCACCCAATAGGCTATTTGCACAAATTCTGTAAGTGTATTTTTTCGATAGCCACTAACACCCTATAGAACACCAAAAAAATTGGATCTCTACATTTATTAGTTTGGCCGTAATATTGTTTTTAGTTTTCTTGGTCAAATTAGCGTTTTGAAACGCACCTGGTCGCGCGCCATTTTCGTGACGTCACCGGCCATGTAGGCTACCAGCGGACGCATTGGGATAACACGCGCAGGGGCCTTGCTTTCGCGGCAATCACCAATGAATATCGAATTATAAGTATTGTGTTGTTCCTTTATGCACTAGCACTTGTGTAGCTACGCTAAATAAGCTGTATTTAAGTGTTCCCAAAGATTTGAGGCGTAAATTGACATGTAACATAGTAATGATAATAGGGAATGTTGTGGTTGCCAATACGAACTTTTAAATTGTATAAATAAACTCGGGGGTTTTGCACGAGTATTTTTTTTTTTTTACACATTATATTCGTTTTAATTAGAGGTGGCATTGTATTATGATAAGTTACTAATTTATCTTACTGTATAAGTTACATAAATATGTATTATTGTATCCATTACCCTTCTTGGCGACGATCGAATAGCTATCCTACATAAAAGTGTAAATCCTGATCGCTAACCTCACGGTGGTAAATTAACATGAGTTGTGGTTGCCAAAACTATTATGCTTATTATTAATGTCCGCGAGCCTTTAAAATCATTTTCTAATCTATAAAAGTGCAAAATTAACTTTTTATTGTAGGCCGAGCTATTATGCCCAGCCTATTAGGCGTACAATCTCGGGGGATGCACGGGAAAACGTATTTTTTGGTACGTTATATTCGTTATTAATTAGTGGTGGCATTGTATTATGATAAATTACTCATGTGTCTTACTGTATAAAATACGTGCAAAATTAACTTTGTAGGCCGAGCTATATGCCCGGCCTATTAGGCCTACAATCTCGGGGGTTATGCACGGGAAAACGTATGTTTTTGGTACGTTATATTCATTATTAATTAGTGGTGGCATTGTATTATGATAAATTACTCATTGTGTCTTACTGCATAAATTACATAATTTATTTTCTTGTATACATTTCCCTTCTAGGCGTCGAATAGCCAAGCCTATACTTGAAAATCCTAGGCCTAGATAGCTGTTCTTACGGTGGTTTCGCGCACGGAGGTTTTGCGGGAAAGTTAATTTGGGTAGGTTTGTACGTTATCATCGAATGGCAGTGAAGTATGGTTAATTACTCATTTACCTATTAGAATCAGAGATTTCTAGTTAATTAATATTATTAGCCTCTGCCTTCCGTAAATCCATTCTGTCAGGTAGGCCTGCGTATTGGAGTTGCGCGTCAACCAAGCAAGTCCACTGCCTCTACGTGCCTCTTACATGGCGGGTGACGTCACGACCAATCAGAGCGCGTTATCGGTTGCCACGGCGGCATTTGAAAATTACGCATTTTCAAACACAGTTTTCTTATAGAATACATTTTTTTCAAACGTTCAAACCAATTTTTTTGTGTTTAGAAGTAAAAGAACATCAGGAAACGCCCATTAATTAGCATTTTGAACTTCTTGCATATACCCCATTTGATCTCGCCTAATCATATGAGAACTGATTTTTTAATATAAGAAGTATTATTGTGTAATGACGGGACAAATTTTCTTAATTTCGGGTTCAAAGTTTATTATTTAATAACATTTAATTCACACCAAACACATTAAATATTTTTTAAATATAAAATTTTTCTTTTGCTTCGACTAGCCTATCATCTCTTTCATTTTTATTTATAAACTTAAAGAAAACAACGCAATCCAAAAACACACCATATACTGATTTCATTTACTTTCAATGTTACAGACGGCTCAATATGACCTAACCGGTTGAAGCGCCCTAGATTCTCACGTTGTGTTGTGTATGGAGTCATTGTTGTATACACCCGCTAAACTAAAAATATGTTTTATGCAAGCTATTTTCTTTGGAATTTACCAAGTAAAACAAAATATTTGGGTACACCATGACCTGTGAAAAAATTGACAAACGGTCGATCGAACTAGATCCCATCGACAAAAATTTCCCATAAGAAATACAATAGGAACTTTTATGTCCTAATTATATTATTGTAAACTATACGTATATAATTTAGTAACATATTTTCTTTTTGTTATTTGAGTAAGTTCTTCAGTCAAAATTATTTCGATCACCAAATCAGGGTGCAGTTTTGGGCGTTTTAATTAATTGTAGTGCAGTGTTTTATCACAGAGATTTCTAAAGAGCAATTTTAGATTAGTGCTAAGAATACCCCTACCCGTGGCTGGTTGTGTCCTCCCTACATCCCGTAGGATAGAGTGGCGCACTTTGAATAACGGTTGACGCGCCCTTAATCCAATTAAACTATTAGAAAACAATATTTTTATCAAACACATCACAAACTCATGTTATAATCTTTCATTATTACAGGCGGCGCAGTATTATGACCTATTCAGTTGAAGCGCCCTAGTTCCTCACACCGTCCCCGCCCTCTATGTCTGTCATCGTCAAGTAAACTATGGCTTTGTCTAGTTAACATATTATTATGTCTTGCTTCAGTTTGCCTCAATCTGGGCCCGGGTTATAACTCAACTCAGGGTATTCTGCTGCTGATTGTACAAGTCGATAAAAAAGGCAAAGTCCATCTCGGAAACTTCAGATGGTTAGTAGGGAAGTATACAACTCCCCGAAACTTCTTATAACCTAACGGTTGACGCGCCCTTAATACAAATGAACTAATAAAAACTTTATCGTCTCAGTCATTTTATTTTCTTATATCAACATAGAAAACAATATTTTCATCCAGCACACCATAAACTCGTTTCATTACCTTACTACATCCCCTAGGATAGAGGGGCGCGATATGACCTATTTGGTTGAAGCGCCCTAGTTTCTCACGTAGTCGTCGCTGTGGAGAAGCTGCGTGCTCTGTTGAAATGTTAACCTACGATTCTACAATATATTCTACGATATTATTGTTCTCATCAAAACATCAGGTTTTCCGGGTGTTCTTTGGGCGCTTCTCCACGAGGAGAGAACACACTTAAGAAAGCGCCCTTTAGACCGCTGCTTCCCCGCAGTTTAGAAGTCAAAATGAAAGATTGCCACACAATGCGATCAAATTATCATTAAATTATTATTCATATTATAGAATCACATTTTTAAATTTATTTTCCATTGAAAAATCATTATTTACACACAACTTGCTATAACGCTATTACAATTACCCACCTTTTTGAGATTTTTCTGGAAGTTTTGTAATAATATTTTTATTTCTTCACTTCAAATTTCAAAGGCCTTATCAAGATTGATTGAATGTAGGGATCAACGCTAAAATAGTGATTATAATGAAATTCGACACCATACATACACTCATTGCATTAACTTAATATCGGAGGCGGCGCAATATGACCTAACCGGTTGAAGCGCCCTAGTTTCTCACGTCGTCTTCAAACGAGTGTCTGTGTTCTCACCTGGAGCTGCCCTTGTTCCTGGCCGGTGATGAACCCCCTCCTCGGGACTCGACTGGAGCTGCAGATTCCCAGTTCAGTTTATAAACTAGTTTTGTCTGGTTGTGCAAAGTCCTCTTCAGCTGAAATGTTGTGTGCGTCGAGGAATGTGGTGCGTGACATTTGAACGTACATTGTCACTAGCGCGTTACATGTACGTGCCTGATCACTGTTTGTACAGGGCCAACACACGGTTTTATCTCTGACTTCTCAAGACAAAGAATGTGTTTCACCCCCACACTGCCCTGTAGTTACGTGATTGGATATTTAGGAGGATTTATATTGTTAACTACGTCTGGGGCCGGGGTAGAATCTGACCCAGGCTGGCCCTGATATCACACAAGGCAAGGAAAGAGATAAAGAACATCTCGCTCACATCAGCTGGTGTGTATGGAGTACTTCACCCGACGACGACAATGACAACACGAACGATGACAAAGACAATGACGATTACGAGGTTAGAACCCCACTTTCCTACCCCTACCCGTGGCTGGTTCTGACTCGCATGGGCCCCTTCTTACCCCTAGTCTATTGTGGGACACGTGCAAATTGGATTGAACAATATAAGTGAATGGGCTAGAAAGCGGGGGACACGATTCTTTCCCGAAAAGACTCAGTGCATTCACTTTTGTCGTCTTCAAGGGATTCAAAATGACCCACAACTCTGGTTTAACAATATAGAACTTCAATTCAAACCAAATGTCCGTCTTCTCGGCATGGTTTTTGACAAAAAGCTAAATTGGAAACACCACGTTGTTAAGTTACGCAAAAGATTTATGTTGAAAATCAACCTATTGAAAGTTCTAAGCAATACATCGTGGGGTGCAGATAGGACTTGCATGTTGAGAATTTACGGATCTCTAGTTTGCTCCAAGATGGACTATGGATGTTTCGTATACTCTTCAGCAAGTAACACAACCCTTAAACTTCTAGACACTGTCCACCATTGTGGTCTTCGTATTGCTCTTGGTGCATTTCGAACAAGCCCGGTAGTCAGTTTGTATGCCGAGTCAGGTGTGTCCTCCTTGGCAGAACGGCGAAACCTCTTGATGGGTACGTACGTAATAAAAATTAAATCTATGCCCAACCATCCATCAAACCATGATGTTTTCAATGTGAAATATGTCAGACACTTTGATAACAAACCGATGGCAACCCTTCCAACGGGGTTAAGATGTAAACTTTTGTTTAATCTTATAGAATTTAATCTGCCAACAGTTTTTTATTTTGTTTTTAGCAATAACCCGCCCTGGTCTACACCAGAGCCGATTTTTCTATTCGACCTTTGTCGTTTTGATAAAAACTCTACTTGCGATAGTGTATTCAAAATTAACTTAAGAAAGATTTGCCATGAACATCAAAGGTTTACTTTGGTATTCACAGATGGCTCCAAAATTGGCAACAAGGTTGGAAGTGCCTTTTATTGCTCCACCTTAACTGAACGTTTCAGGCTAAGCGACGTGTGTTCAGTTTTCACTGCAGAGTTATTTGCCATCCGTGAAGCTCTTAAATACATTCTACGCTGTCGTTGTGGAGAATACCTTTTGTGTTCAGATAGCCTAAGTTCACTTCAAGCTATAAAACTCATGTATTCTAGTCATCATTTGGTACAAGACATCCAATTCTATTTAGAAAAACTAACCTCTAAGGGATATATAATAGAGTTTTGCTGGATACCTGGACACGTGGGCATAGAGGGAAATGAACACGCTGATCGGGCTGCTAAGGAAGCTTCCCAGCGTCGCGACGTTGATTTCAATCTAGTTCCCGTTCCAGATGTCAAGAGTGGATACAAGCAAAGATTGTTGGATTTGCGACAAGCATCTTGGGATGTGTTGCAAAATAACAAATTGCGTAGTGTGATGCCCACATTGACTAACAAAATTCGTCCACCTACGTCTCGACTCTCACGTAGAGAAGAGGTGGTATTGTCTAGACTTCGTATAGGCCACACACGCCTAACTCACGGATATCTCTTAACCAGAGAAAAGGTTATTCCCATATGTGACACATGTGATGTATCTTTAACCGTACATCATATGCTAGCAGAATGTACCAAATATGATGCCTTGCGCATGCAATTTGATCTCTCCCAATCATATGAAGAACTTCTATCATATGATAACGGCGACAAACTTTCTAAATTTCTCATCCATAGTAATCTATTTAACAAAATTTAATTCACATCTTACACATTTCTTTCTTTTCTTTATTTTCATTTACATACATAACTTTTATTTTGCTATTACTTTCTTCATCATCAATTTATTTTGTTATTTATACACTTAGAAAACAATCTAATCTCAAACATACCTGCATTAACTCTTCTCATTTACTTTCATTCACAGGCGGCGCAATATGACCTAACCGGTTGAAGCGCCCTAGTTTCTCACGTCGTCGTCGTTGGTGCATTAAGTCCTAACCGTTGACGCGCCCTTAAACTTAATAATTCCTGACTATTTTGTTTCTGCATATTTTGCATTGCCTTTACCCCGCCTGGGGCTCTGGGCCCGGGTTATAATTGGCTCAGAGATTAGATAAATCATATATCAGAGATTTAAAAATACGTGCCAAGACGAGTTGAATGTTCGAATTTTCACAAACCAGAAAAGAGGAAATTTGAATACTAATTTAATTCATGACATTTATTGGTTTCGATTGTGTCATATCTTGCGGCTCGAATCTGGCAACACTGCCCGTGGCTCTAGGTGTCGTATATTCATCAGTAATACTAAGCCTTCGTCTGTGCCCGGGGAAGAACTTAGCACAGAGCATGGCACTGATATTGTAGAAGACAAGGAAAGAGACGAAGTATACTTCGTAAACATCCGTTAGTCTGTATGCGAGTATTCTACTCCCCGATACGAGTAGCGAGCTCTGGTCGGCGAAGTAAAGACTCCAACCCCCTACTTCATAACATCAGCACGTGGCTGGATCGCTGCGCCCCACGTTCTAGTTCTGGTGGTTAGGCCCTTTGGTGACACCCTGACTTAACACATTAGTTTAAAAAAAGACGTTTTATAGTGTTAAAGTAATAAATTTTATGGGCAACCTGCATCCCACTGAAAGATAATCAACACACTTCACGGACAGTTATTTCTCTACGGGCTCCAATGAACGTAGTGCTACGACGCAGGGGGGGGAAATATGGGCACATCGCACATGTTGTTGAAGACTGCGAGACAGGCAGGGGTATCATCCAAGCAAGCTCTAAACTAAATACACTTAATTTAACTCACATCAACCCCGTCTGGGCCCGGGTAGAATCGTCAAGGTGATTCAAGAGAAAAAGTCCACCTCGCACACATCAGCTAGTATAAAGGGGTAGTTTTTTACCCCCTGAAAATAGAGGCGAGCTCTGGCAATCGTCGTTGGGGATATTTACTCCTTCCCTTGACGACCCTCGACGACGATGACCACAATGACTCCCACGAAACGATGACGAAGACAATGTCGACAGTGACGTAAGAACCCCCTTTCCTCCTTTTACCCGTGACTGGGTTCTGACCAGCCCTGGGCACCACCCTCCCCCCTAGGTTAGAACGGTTGCAAATGACCTAAACGGTTGACGCGTCTTTAAACCAAAAAAAACCAAAAATAATTTCCAAATGCATATCTCCGGTACCTTTGCAATGGTTATGGCATTTTTAGAAATCTTAATTAAAAACAGGTTAATTATTTCGACTAATTTTTATTAATCAATGTTTCGCTTTGTATTGCATTTTAAATATAAAACAAATTAACCCCCGAAGTATTTAAAATCGCTATCTTTTTTTTTAAAATTTTTGAACATGAATTTTTTTTATCACTAGATTGGCGTCGGTATTAGGGTTTTTCACTTTCTTATTTGTTTATTTTTTACTCGTTATTCATTTTCCCTATGTTCATATTTTTCTTATCGTTTATAAACTAATAAATAAATATTATTTAATCATCAACTTAGAATATCACGGGGCGCAATATGACCTAACCGGTTGAAGCGCCCTAGTTTCTTCGTCGGTTCCATCCATGACGTGTGCCTTATTTTGTTTAACAATACAAATGTAAAACCTTTTGTTAAATTCCCTGTGTTCAGGCCCCTTGGTATCACAATCTACATTAGTCAGTAAGCCGCTCTGTGTTAGTAATCCAGGAAACACTGGCTCCTTTTTTACAATATTTTTTTCTTTGTCTATTTGTGTTTGTTTATCATTTGCGCAGTAATGATAGGCATTCGTTCGGAATCAATGACCCCAAACGCTCTTGTGTCATATTCCTCTCTTGCTAAAAACGTGTTTTTTTGCTAATCTAAAAATATTTTACGGTCCACTTTAACATGTGTTTTTTCCATCACATTACCCAGTTCAAATACGGTTGACGCGTTCTTATCCACCCCCTCCCACCTTTTCCCCAAACCCCTTCAAAAAATAACAGTAAAATAAAAAAAATTGATATACTTTGAGAACAATTAAAATATAATTAGTAAACTTTATCACAGGCGTCGCAATATGACCTAGCGTTGAAGCGCCCTAGTTTCTCACATCGTAGAACTGTTTTAAATGCTTACCCTTGCGAACACAAACGCTGACAAAGACGATTTTTTACCTCAACGTGAGAACCTCTTTCCTCCCCCTACCCGTGGCTGGTTTTCCCACCAGTATGAGGCGTTCCTCCTCACACCCCCAGGCTAGAGTGGCGCATTATGACGAAAGTTTTTACGCGCCCTTAATCCAAGTAAAGTAAAAATCAGACCCATTCAGACAGGTTTTCAAGGTCATGTTTGATGTTGTGCTAGAACAAAGATTTTAGTAATGTGAGCTGGCAGTTTATCGTTCGATCATATCATGCTGGCATGCTTTTCTCAAATGTAATATAAAGCCCGATTTAAAAAATATATTTGCCAAATTAAATATTGGTAGACCATATTGACACTATTTTTGCAGTGCCCTGCGTTCGCGCAATCCTCTTTATACTCGCCGAGGGCCCGGCACCTCCACCATTAGTTTGGTGGAGATGCCGGAAGTTTAAATTTAAAACATTTACATGCGAATGTAGTTAAACTATAATATAATTCCTTTGTCCAAGGACTACCTATTCACCGTCTTCGTATGATATGTTTATCCTAAAGACAAGCATCGTCCAGGTCCCACTTCTGCGTTGATTTGGCTGCTGAGCCGCTCAGAGGTGGTTTCGGTGATAGCCTCCGTTCTCGGGGTGAGCCGCTAAAACAAAACTTTCTTGAGTGACCTTTTGTGGGGGTGGTTCTGACCGCAGGGCCCCTCCTCCCCATAGCCCTAAAAAAAATAGAGTGGGCATTAGCGTAACGGTTGACACACACTTAACCCAAATAAACAAATCATAATTATTGCAGTGTCCAGTCTCACCACTGGTCTGTGGCTGGGTCTAGCCAAAAATTTTTAAAAAAACATTTTTAAAACTTCTTTTTTTAGATTTTCCCACTAATCACCGAACTAATTTTCAGGGGGGGAACATTAAACTAAATCGCCAAGCCCCCCTGTGGGCGCGCACCACAACGAGCGAAAAATGCAAAACCCCGGACAGCGCCAGAATAAACAAGGCTGTTTGGGGCCCAACCTAGAGTTTATTATGTGCCTCGTTCTAGGAGGGCCCTCAAGAAACCCGTTTACAAATAGCTAAGCCAAAACAAAGGCTTCCACAACAGAATATAAAAATTTTCTGCCTATAGCGGGCATCGAACCGGGCCTTGTTCCAGTTCGTCTCCGTCGGGGCGGGGGTTGAACAAAACCAGGGGTATTCTTATGCAGATGTTGGGGAAAAACAATGGGCAAAGCCCATCTCTCTGGCTCGGCAGTGTCGTGGGGTCCCCCCCCCTTGACTACCCCCCTAGACGTAGAGACGATGACAACACCATGAGAAAAGGGGGACAAGTCCCCGCCCGTCAAACACAGTGCCCAGAGCTGGGTTTGCTGGTCGAAACAGGCGCTGGCCTCGGATATCTTTTAAAACCAGAGAACGGCTGTTCCCCGTGTGGAAGGGTGATGTACTTTTAACCCCGCATCTATGTTAGCAAAATGTACCAATTACGATCCCTTTTCCGCACCAATTTGGGACCTTCCCAAATCCTTTTAGGAACTTTATATAGACACGGCGAAAAACCTTCGTCATTTCTCTTTAAAATTTTTTACAAAAAAACAAAAAAAAAATCGTTTTTTTTTCTTTTTTTGTTATTTTTCAAGGTAATAAATCTGTTTGCTTTTAGGCCTACTAAAAATCTCCTTTTATTTTGTTTATAGATATTTAAGTGCCCTGGGTTTTCTCAGTCGTTGCCCGCTTTGTCTAAATAAATTTAAGTTGTGGGAGATTCTCAAGTCAAATGATTTTTTGGTCTGCTAGTCGTAATAGGCGTTTAAAAGGAAAAAGCCCAATCGCAAACTCACTATAAGAGCGGAGCGGAGTATTTTACTCCCCGAAACTAGAGGCAAGCTCGGCAATCGTGTCGTGAACCCGCCCCTTTCCTCGACGAACTCCCCGACGACGATACAAAAAACGACGACACCGCGACGCCTCCTCCCTTTCCCCTCCCTCCCCATGGCGGTTTGGGCCGCATCGTCCCTCCCCCCCATACCTCTAATAGAGTGGGGCATTATGACAAAGGTTGAGCCTCCTTAAATAAAAAAAAGTTTATTAATTTCTATTTAAAACTATCATTTTTATTTTGCTTCTACTATCACCATTATTTTTTTTATTTCATACCAAAAAAAAATAAAAATCATCGAACACACCATATAGTCATTTTATTAACTTTTTTAAAACATAGGGGGGCAATAGACCATCCAGTTGAAGCGCCCTAAATCTTTTCTCGGTCTTCGGACGATGTCTGTCTTCTAAGGATCAGAGTATCATTCAAAAAGTGTTAATTTATGTTAAACTTATTTTAAAAAGTTGATTATAAAAAACCTTTATTTTGGTTATCGCAATTAGTCCCCAATGCTCCCCATAGAACCCAGTGGAAAATTTACAAAAAAAAGATGAGAACAACTGGGTTTTACAAAAACAACCAAGCATGGCTGTTTGATCGAAAATACGAGGGAAAAGATCAAACCCTTCCCCAAACTCAGCGGGGGAAATAAAGGAGTAAATTACTCCTGTAAATAGAAGCCACGATCCCTACATCTACCATTACGACCTAACGGTTGACGCGTCTTTCACCAAAAAAAAACCTATAAAGCAAAATAAAATATTCATATAATCAAAACAAAGCTCGAGAAAATATCAAGCAAAAACTAAATAATATTAAAAACAAATACAATCACGAATAACTGTCCCCGATTTAATGCCTTGTTTTTCAGTCGTCATCCAAACTTCTTTGGGCGGGTCTGCTTTAAATTTCACTGAAAAACATTATGTGACTGTGTGGGTGGACTCTAGAAAACCTTTTTTTTTTTTAAAAATGTATTTTTCTTATTAACGACAGTTAATTTTTCCCCGCGGGCCCCAGAAGAATTAGCGCCCGGCTGGCTGCTAAACGCAATAAGGTGGAAAGGTAAATCCATCTCACAAACATCATCTAGTAAATTACGTCAGTAATTTCTCTCATCCCCCGAGTCACAGTCCGGCTTCCGGACAGGTCGCTGCACGACAGACACCCTCATCAAGCTGGTGACGGAGATTTCAGGGGCGTTACACGATGGCCAGTGTGTGCTAACTGTTTTTCTAGACATACATAACTTTTATTTTGCTATTACTTTCATCATCATCAATTTATTATGTTATATATACACTTAGAAAACAATCTAATCATGAAACATACCTGAATAAACTCTTCTCATTTACTTTCATTCACAAGCGGCGCAATATGACCTAACCGGTTGAAGCGCCCTAGTTTATCACGTCGTCGTCGTTTCTTCTTCATACGGTAGCGTGAGAGTCGCAAGCAATACCGTGTTAACTCTACTTCCAGTTTGAAGAGAGCATCGTATACTTTGTGTTCGTCTGGTCCTGAGTTTGAACATTCAGTTGCGCGTTGTGATTGATCGGATATTGTATGGATATTGGTTGGATATTGATTGGATATTGATTGGATATTGGTTGGATATTGATTGGATATTGATTGGATATTGGTTGGATATTGATTGGATATTGATTGGATATTGGTTGGATATTGATTGGATATTGATTGGATATTGTTTAACGTCTTATATTATTGCACTTTAACTATTCGAGACGATGAGTGGTGATGTTGTAAAATTACTTTCACTAAAATTCCCTCAGACTTGGTTATAAAATTATATAGGCCCTAGTGTTCTAAATTTGAAAAACCTCACTCCTTTGACACACCCAATTTTTATAATTTCCATTTGTCTTCACTTAAATTTAAATAAAAAGATAATTAGTTCTCGTGCTACTCCATCGAGTTTAGGTGGCGCCCACTACCAAAAAGGTAAATGTTTTGAATTTAAATGTTTTAGAGTTTTATATTTTTTGGAGTTTTAAATAATTTATTTTCTATTGTTTCAATTGTTTTTATTTTTTGTGTGGAAGGGCTATTTAGCTACAGTAAGTGTGGTTGTATATTGTTACCGTAAACAAGAGGCGAGCTCTGGAATTCATCGTTGGGGACAACTTCTGCTTCCCATGACGACCTTCCCGACGACGATGACAATGACACCAAGAACGATGACGGCGACGTTAGAAACTCCCTCCTTCCTTTCTTCCTTCCTTCTGTCTATAATTTGAATGAATAAAAAATCCTCCCCTTGCCCGTGGCTGGTTCTGACACCCCCCCCCCCCCCCCCCCTAGGCTAGAGTGGCACATTATGACCTGACGGTTGATCATCACATCTGCATCACAACATCAATGTTTATAATACTCAGAAAAGTCAACCGAATTCGCTGCATAATTTACTTAATACTGTATTCTAATCATTTCGATAATTTAACTTGTAACAATACTTTTCTCTATTACACACACAACAAATAAAAAAATCAAATCCCACAACAAACTCATTGCGTTACATAAAAAATATCATTTGCAGCGCGATATGACCTAACTGGTTAAATCGATCTTGTTTCTCACGTATTTTGTTTTAACCTCATTGGAGTTGGGTTTAGAGTCTCGGCTTTCAATGCAGAAGGTCCAGGGTTTGGGAACTTCTGACGTGGACTTAAGTCCATCAGTTATTGACTTAGGAATGTGTGAACGGTGACTGTGGAGCCGGCCTAGCAACGAGGCACATTATACATTCGTCGTTGGTCTTGTTGTTAGCGTATCTGCTTCCAATGCAGAAGGTCCAGGGTTCGATTCCCGCTAAAGTCAGAAGTTTTTTAACTTCTGATTTGGGTTTAAGTCCATCAGTTCTTGTCTTAGGAGTTTGTAAACGGTGACTTTGGAGCCGTCCTAGCAACGAAGCACATAATAAATTTCAGAGTTGTTCTGAATCGGCCTTGTTGATTCTGGCGTTGATTCGCGGGTGTTCGCACTGTCCATACCACCGATTGCTATATTTCCTATTAAAATATCGATCTTTGGTTGGTTATCGCTCACTCGTCGATTGCGTCGGGGCCTGCAGGGTTGGCTTGGTCGCTTTGATTTAAAGTCCCCCACTGAAAATCAGTTATATAACTGAGTGGGCAGACTCTAAATAAAATTTATTTATTTATTTATTTAATGTTGTTCCGACTAGCCTTGCCGCGTTATCGCTGTACGCTGGTGGAGTCGTGTCCAGCTTGTGTGGTCGGTGGTTGTGTTTCTATTCCTACAGCAGAAAACCAAGGCGGCCTTTTAGGTTCCAAGCTGTAAAAATACAGCTTTCCAATTCAAACACTTTAAAGCTCGGAATTATTGAAGTTATGTATTATTATATATTTTTATTTTTGATAAATGCAGTCTAGAGGCTACTTTATCACACTATTATATTATATCCCAAAAAATTATTATTAAAATAGCTTACACTACAAAATGCGATTATGCAATGCTTCTGAAATTTGAAGTGGAGGTAAAAATCGTAAACATATCGACAATGTTGTTTAACGCAGGGCTCAAGGCAGGGTTTAGTTCGCGTTAAACGTGACGTCAAATTTAACGTTCACTGACGATTAAATACGTCAGTGAATCACAAACTCGCAATGTTATCGTTAATTAACCCCAAATAAATATTTAACGTAAACGCGGAGCTTAGAGAATCGCCGTGCTGGACACGTGGACACAGAGGTCCTGGTCACGTGGACGTAGAGGTGCTGGACACGTGGACATAGAGGTGCTGGTCACGTGGACATAGAGGTGCTGGACACGTGGACATAGAGGTGCTGGACACGTGGACATAGAGGTGCTGGACACGTGGACATAGAGGTGCTGGACACGTGGAATCATCATCATTATTTTATTTTGTTATTTATACACTTAGACTACTATATAATCATCAAACATACTATTATCTTATCTCGTCAACTTTCATAATCACAGGCGGCGCAATATGACCTAACCGGTTGAAGCGCCCTTGTTTCTCACGTCGTCGTCGCGACATTCTCAATGTTCCAGATAATAATATGCAGCCTTGCACACCCATCATAATATGATGTCGACAAATTTATTTTAAGTATGCCTAGTTTGTTCTACCACAAATAATTATTATACATAATATTTCACTTTTAAAGAAAAAAAAGAAAAATAACAATCAATACTCAGTTCCAACAATGTCGGGTTGCTTCAAATGCATTTTGACCTTTACTGATGTTACCGATCGCATTGTTATCACACTACCTTGAAGTTCATGTAAAGCCTGCGTTGTAGAAACTGTACAGACTTGTATTTGTATTGTGCGTGCTTGGTTTCTAAATGGCGGCGGAGAAGAGATGGTTCACACGGTTATTGGAAAGAATTTCATAGCAAATAACACACAGTGGTTTAGGTTTATCTTTGTCACCAACTTTAATTAGACAGAACAAATAATGTTTGAATATGATGGACTTTATCGCGAACCTCCTGGAAACTCCTTACGTACCCCTGGAGGTACGCGTACCACAGTTTGGGAACCGCTGCTCTAAGCTATAGAGTGGCGCATTATGAACTAACGGTTGACGCGCCCTCTAACCCAATAAACTCGAACTAACCAGCTGATGTTTACGAGATGGCCTCTTATCTCGCCTTGTATGATCGGCAGAGGATGCACTGGGCCAAATCTTACCCCGGGCCCAGATGGATACGGATCGTCTAAATATCTCGTCTAGCAATTATTTTTCACTTTAAACACAATGTCATCGTAAAAGAAAAACAAACAATGGAAATGTTAAAGCCACCGCTAAGTGTTTACCTGGAAGTTGATTGTTATTGTTTGACATCAAGGCTGTGGCCAAAACGAATTTACATTTGAATATTGAGTTTCTGCGCCAGGGGTAGAATGTGGCACAGAGCATGGCTCTGCTAATGGTAAAATGCGAGAAAAGAGATAAGACCATATCACAAACATCATATAGCAAATAAGGGAGTACTCCCTGAAACTAGAGGCGAGCTCTGGCAGTTGTCGTTGCGGACCCCACCCCCTCCCCAATCTGTGGATGGTTCTGACCAGCATGGGTCTTTCCTCCATACATCCCTCATAGATTTGAGTGGCGCATTATGAGCTAACGGGAGACCCGCCATTAAAAGAAAGCTAAACAACTGCTAAAATGTTTTAATTGTTTTTCTATTTGAATAATAAAAATACCGCATAACTAAAACAACAAATTATAATCATTTACTTACGGTATCGTACAAAGCACAACATAACAGTTTATGTGCCATATTTCTCAAGACGCCTTGCTTGAGTTGAATCAATGTGTCCGCCCCCCCCCCCCCCCCCTCCTACCAACGTCCGCCCGTCCAGGTTCTATGCCCTGGGTTGGTAGTGACCTAGAGCCTGGCTCTGCTGACATAGTAAGGCGAGGAAAGAGACAGAGTCAATGTATGTATGGTGTGTGTGTGTGTGAGATTACTCCCCGAAACTAGAGGCGAGTCCTGGCGGTCGTAGTCGGGAACAGGAGGACGTGTGTTCGAGTGTCTAAGAACCTTCTAACCTAACAATCAACAACGAATCATCGCGCATAACCATATTTAATTCATCATCACAAACATTTTGCATGTTATAGAAGTAAATAATTCTATTACCCCGTCTGGGCCCGGTGTAGGATTGGCTCAGCGCACATGGCATCCAATGACAACCACGACGTGAGAAACCCCCTTCCTCCCCTTACACTCGTGGCTTATTCAGACTAGCACGGGACTTTACTCCCCATAGCTCCTAGGCTAGAGTGGCGCAATAAATAAATAAAATAATTCTATATTAAGAGTCTTCCCACTCAGTCATAGAACTGATTTACAGCACGGTGCAGGTGCCAACACCATCGTCGTGCGACCAATGACCAAGTTTTAACCGACCCCGGTTTTATGTAGGAATCACCGATCAATCAAGCTGGACACGATTCCACCCGAGAACAGCGCCAGATACAACAGGCTAAATAAGCAAAACATTAGGATTTTTTTATGTGGCTCGTTGCTGGGACGGCTCCAAAATCACCGTTTACAAATTCCTAAGCCAAGAACTGATGGACTCAAGTCAAAATCAGAAGTTAATAAACGTTCTGCGGAAATCAAACCCTGGACCTTCTGCATTGAAAGCAGAGACGCTAACCATAAAACCTTCGAACCACACACACGAACAACGAACCACTCAATTTGACCTAACGGTTGACGCGCCCTTATTCCACATGTACTCTAAATAAAACTCACACTCGATCTCTCCGTCACCATATTTTATATCTAGGGCGACGGTCGTCGCCCGGCAGACAAGCGATGCGACTGCTTAGGCGACACCGAACTCCGGCCCTATATACAGCTACTAGAGTTGGGGGTTTTCAGCTATCTGCACACGCCGCCCCGAAAGAGTTACAATCTTGGAACACAGTAAATGACCTGGTATGTGGTCCATGACATACCAAAAAAAAAAAATCAACCCGATCCGACAACTCGTTCTGTGTTAAAAAAGGCTCTCAACATCGTCAAATTCCTTAAGGCTAGCTGGTGGTTGGGTGGGTGGGTGGGTGGGTGGGTGGGTGGCTGGCTGGCTGGCTAGGAGTTCTCCGCGGAGATTTCTTTAGCCTACAGAGAAAACGGTAAATCTTAGAACTATGAAACTTGGACCACACTTAGGTGTATTTCAGACGCAGTGCCTTTTGCTTTCAAAACCAAAATCGGGTAACAGGGACCGGAGAAAATCAAAATTTGGATGATAATCAAAACGCGTAATTACCAAGGCGTGGTAAATTGTACAAACTTGAAATTTAACATGCTATAAACAATTATAAATATCTTGCGTCCAAAACACAAGGGGCTAAATTTGGGATGACCATGGGCCCAAAAATGACAAAAAACATATCTGAACTTTAAGAAATGAATCATTCAAAGAAAACGCTACAACTGAGATGTTTCAAACGTGGAATACATTTTGATATCTCTCATTCTTTATCACTTTTGAATATGGAAAGCAAAATTGGTTAACGGGTACCGGAAAAAAAACAAAATTATCAAAAGTAGGTAATTCCGTACTCTTATGAATAATACGCTATACCGAGAAAACGGTTCATCTTAGAACTTTGAAACTTGGGCCACACTCAGATGTACCTCATATAACAAAAACCGGGCAATTGGGACCGGGGAAAATCAAAATCAAAATCAAAATCAAAATCAAACGCGTAATTACTCAGGCGTAGTAATTTGTACAAGATTGAAATTAAACATGATCTTAACCATTATAAATATCAAGTGCTTATGCTAGTGCGTTGGTCTTGTTGTTAGCGTATCTGCTTCCAATGCAGAAGGGCCAGGGTTCGATTCCCGCTAAAGTCAGAAGTTTTTTAACTTCTGATTTGGACTTATCAGTTCTTGTCTTAGGAGTTTGTAAACGGTGACTTTGGAGCCGTCCTAGCAACGAAGCACATAATAAATTTCAGAGTTGTTCTGAATCGGCCTTGTTGATTCTGGCGTTGATCCGCGGGTGTTCGCACTGTGCATACCACTGATTGATATATTTCCTATTAAAAATATCGATCTTTGGTTGGTTATCGCTCACTCGTCGATTGCGTCGGGGCCTGCAGGGTTGGCTTGGTCGCTTTGATTTAAAGTCCCCCACTGAAAATCTGTTATATAACTGAGTGGGTAGTCTGTAAATAAAAATTATTTATTTATTTATTTATTTATTTATTTATTTATTTATTTATTTATTTATTTATTTATTTAAGGGGTATCTTTGGGGGGACCGTGGGCCCAAAAATGTAAAAAAACAACTTTGAACTCAACAAATTTAATCATTCACACCTTGATAGCAAACGAACAACAAAAAGATGTAATATCCAACCAAATACAAAAATTTGTAAAAAAAAAAACAGCAGCCAAGCTCTCCTTCAAAAGTCTTCGGCTGTGAATGCTGTGAGATATAGAAGTTGAGCCAAGCTTTTTATTCTTTCTCCCTAGTTTCGCTTTGAAAATAAGTAAGATCATTTCGCCTGTTGACGAGCGCCAAGACAACGATTTTTGTGGTAAAAAAGTAAAATTTTTAAACTCGAAATCATAAAAAAAATTCTTGGCCATGAACCAAATTCAATGGCCAAGCCATTTTTTTTTTATTATTTCGAGTTTAAAAATTTTACTTTTTTACCACAAAAATCGTTGGCTTGGCGCTCGTCAACAGGCGAAATGATCTTACTTATTTTAAAAGCGAAACTAGGGAGAAAGAATAAAAAGCTTGGCTCAACTTCTATATCTCACAGCATTCACAGCCGAAGACTTTTGAAGGAGAGCTTGGCTGCCGTTTTTTTTTTTACAAATTTTTGTATTTGGTTGGATATTATATCTACTATTACTATAGTATCGGATGGTAAATGATTGCGTAGATAATCACGGACAATCAAGAACTGTGTTATTATTAATCTTCCTGCTACAAGATGCAATTAGTGGCTACCCTGGTCCCAAGCAGTTCGTACTCCAACTGGGCGGAGCCATATGATCTAGTTTCAACAACAAGTCAGATGTGGGCGGAGCCATATGATCTAGTTTCAACAACAAGTCAGATGTGGGCGGAGCCATATGATCTAGTTTCAACAACAAGTCAGATGTGGGCGGAGCCCATATTGTGACAAACTTTCTAAATTTCTCGTTCGTGGTAAATTTTTTTATTTAAATTGAACAAACGTTAAAAAAAATCATTATTCATTATCATAAATATTTATAATTTTTAGATAACTATCATCTCAATCATTTTTTGTTATTTCGAAATTTTGAAAAGCATACACACAACGGCTTATCAAATAAATTAACAAACAAGCCCAATAATGAGCTAACGGGTTAAAGCGCCCTAGTTGCTCACGTCGTTCATTATCATTGAAATTGCTTTTAGCTAACCGAGGAAGTTAATAAAACATCACATATTTTTACCCCCGTCTGGGCCCGGGGTAGAATTGGCCCAGAGCATGGCTCTAAGGAAGTTTATTACTTGCTGAAACTTATTATTTATTACCTTACGGTTGACGCGCCCTTAATCCAATTAAACTAAAATAATAACTAATAATAATAATAATTTAACTAATAATAATAAAAAATATCTTCATTATATTATTTATATATCATTTCATCTTTAAAACTACTTTTTTATCGAACACCACATAAACTCATTTCATTAACTTACAATATCGCGGACGGCGCAATATGACCTAACCGGTTGAAGCGCCCTAGGTTCTCACGTCGACTTTCTATCATTTTGAAATTATTATGCAACATTCCCCCACCCTCCCATCACCTTTCTACATTAGAGACGCTCATAGAGGCCTAGCAATTAAACGACTTCACGACCATAATAAAATATGACGATAAATCGGGTATTCCCTACTATACTGAAAATATATTTTATGCAAACATTTTATGTATATAAATTTGACCCTGAGCACGGCTCTGCTAATCGAAAAGGCGAGGAAAGTACAAAGTTCATAACGAAAACATCAGCTAATATGGTAGGGAGGAATGTACTCCCCGAAACTAGAGGCGACCTCGGGCAATTACCGTCAGGGACACCTCCCCCTTCCCTTGACGACCTCCCTGAAGACGATGATAATGACACAACGAACGATGACAAAGACGATGACGACCGCGACGTGAGAAACCCCCCTGTCCTCACCCTACCCGTGGCTGGTTCTGACCAGCATGGGACCCTCCTCCCCATATCCCCTAGGCTAGAGTGGTGCATTATGACCTAACGGTTGACGCGTCCTTAATCCAAATAAACAAAGTAAAAAACACCCTCCCTTTCCACACACGTCTAACTCACGGATATCTCCTAATCAGAGAAAAGGTTATTCCCAGATGTGACACAATATGTGATGTACCTTTAACCATACAATATTTTTATGCTAGCAGAATGTAGCAAATATGATGCCTTGCGCACGCAAATTGATCTCTCCCAATCATATGAAGAACTTCTATCATGTGATAACGGCGACAAACTTTCTAAATTTCTCATCCAAATTAATCTATTTAACAAAATTTAATTCACATCATACACATTTATTTAATTTATTTATTTCAATTCACATAAATAAATTTGTTTTGCTATTACTATCATCATCATCATTTTATTTTGTTATTTATACACTAAGAAAACAATCTTATCATCAAACTCACCATTTACTTATCTCATCAACTTCCAGTATCACAGGCGGCGCAATATAACCTTACCGGTTGAAGCGCCCTAGTTTCTCACGTCGTCGTGTTAGCAATGCGATCTTGGGTTATCTACTCTTCACGGAGCCGGATATACTCCCCACCCCCGTAGAACCACTGCTGAGTGCCACGTTACACAAGTGCGGGACATCCCCCCACCCCCACATCTTTCTACATTAGAGAGGCGCATAGCGTCTGGGCTCGGGATAGAAGTGGCCCAGAGCAAGGCTCTCCTAATCGTAAAAGTCGATTCAATAGAAAAAGTCCACCTTGCAAACATCAGCTAGTAAGAGTGGAGTATATTACTCCCCGAAACTAGAGGCGAGCTCTGGCAATCGTCTTCGGAAACCTTGCCACCTTCCCTTCGACGCCTCGACGACGATGACGACCACGACGTGAGAACCTCCTTTCCTCCTCTTATACTTGTCTGTTTCTGACCAGCATGGGCCCCTCCTCCCCCCCTGTAGGTTAGAGTGGGGCATAATGACCTAACGGTTGACGCGTCTTTAATCCAAATAACCAAAATACTAAGTAACACAAAAATGAACGTTTCAAAAATGATGTTGTGTAACTGTTATTTTACACGAATTATTTTAATTTTTGATTGGTGTATTTACGAAAATTTTCGTCTTGGGGATTTTCTGGCATTAACCAACTGATTTATGTTCCGCACAGATATAAGAGCATTGTACTAATCTAAAATGGCCCTTTAAAACATCGTGTCTTGAAACTGTCACAATACTCTCAAACACGCAAAAATATGCATATTTTGACCGAACTACTTTCCCAAATTACAAAACAAAATATAGATAATTAACAGAAAAGGCTCACGAGTAAGACGTCAATTCTGACCAGTTTGATAATTTCAGTTCGGGACATAGTGGAAAAATAATTTGAATATTACTTTTTCTGAATTCAGAACAAAGAAAGCCCAATGTAAGATTTTTTCGAGTAAAGCGAATGCATAAACCTTCAAATTGAGTAGCCCCCCCCTAAAGCACCTGTCTTGGGCCCGGGGTAGAAATTGGCTCTGCTAATCGTAAAAGGCGATTCAACTGAGAAAAAGTCCATCTCGCAAAACATCAGCTAGAAAACAAGGTTTTCAGACTCCCTAAAACAAGAGGCGAGGCGCTGTCAATCGTTCGTCGGGGACCTTGCCCCCTTTCCTTGACGTGTGACGACCTCCACGACGACCGACGACTAATGACACCACGAATTATGACACAAAAACGATGACGACCGCAGCGTGAGAACCACCCTTTTGCCCCCTACCGCTGGCGGCGTTCTGACCAGCATTGGACCTAACGGTGACGCGCCCTTTATACCAAATGCATGTGAACTGATAGTGGCCAGAGCATGGAAGAGAAAATTCCATCTCGTAACATTAGCCTGTATTTAGCGGTGTATATTGTATTACCCCCGAAACTAGAGGCGAGCTTTGGAGGTCGTTGTCGTTGTCGGAACTCCAGAGGGGACGTCGTGTTTGAGCCTCTATGAACCTTTTTTCCATTAAAAAAAATTTTTTGGGATACTAAAGCATCGCTCATAACATTATCAAACTCATTTCATTTGACTGTAATTAGCAATTCCTATGACAATCGAATCTAATATTGTCCTTTCTTTTATAAAATTATTTAAACAATATATATCAGCGAAGCAGTGAAACTCATTATATTAACGTTCAATATCACAGGCTGCGCAACATGGACCTTACGGTGTAGCGCCCTAGTATACAAGTCGCCGTTGTTCTGCCTACCATAATCAAAGGGACATATAATATGCTGTAAACGACTCACGCCTGGACTCGGTTGCCCCACTCTGGCTTTGAAACCGGTCCTCCTTGTTGTATTATACATGTGATGCTTGCGCAACGCCTTGCATCTCTCCCAATCCCCCATATGAAGAAACTTCTATCATATGATAACAACCACAAACTTTTTAATTTCCTAATTCAAATAAATAAATTAAAAACATTAATCACCCACAAACACATTTCCATATATTTATACATTTCCACTCAAATTAAATCCCTTTATCTTATCCTTTAATAAAATTATAAAACAAAATATCATAATCAAACACATGCATAAACTCATTTTAATAAATTGCAATATCACAGGCGGCACAATCTGACCTAACCGGTTTGAAGCGCCCTAGTTTCTTACGTCGTATAGCTGCATTCTCGTTACTTGGTATTGATGCGTTCGTGTTCAGACTTTTCACCCCGATTCAACTCCCGACTTCACCATTACTCAACCAACGAAACTCGTATTCGCTTTAGCCCGAGCATTGTGAGTAAATTATCGATGTTAAAAGGCGAGAATGATGGTAAAGTACATCGTGATAACATCAGCTAGTTTAGTCGTGGAGTTATAACACTCTCTGAAACTAGAGGCGAGCTGTTGCGATGTTCTGTTGTTCGTCGTCGGGAACTCTCGCTCTTTCTACTGACGAAGACCATAACAACATGAAACGATGACAAGGACGATGACGACCACGACAGTTTCGAAACCTCCCATTTACTCTTTCTACCCGTGCGAGGTTCTGACCAGCATTGGACTTGCCTCACATAATCCCCTAGGTTAGAGTGGCGCATTTGAACTTTGGTTGACACGCTCTTAAAAAATCCACAAAAAATAAGTTCTTAAAAAAACAAAGCTTAACGGCACCTATAATCACAATAAATTAAACCAAAAAATAAATTCAGAGGTTATGCACGTTTCATTCCGCATCATGAAATGATGCAATATTAGTTACTGTAAAAATTTCATAGTGTTAAACATTTTGTGTTTAACTTGATTGATCGATAAACATTTTTTTAAAAGTATCATATACCCATTTTATTTTCAATCAAGAAACTAATTCTTTCTTTTGTTACACAATCATCTCTATGTATCTGGGCCAGGGATAGAATTGGCCTAGAGCAAAGGCAAACCTATCGCAATTACAAGGGATTCAAGAGAAAAGTCCTCATGCCAAATCAGATCCGCCCCGAAAATAGCGGCGGCTCTGCAGTAATCGCGGAGAACCCTCCATCTGTCTTGGTCCGACCTCCATGCCGACGACAATGTTGAACACGGAAACGATGACAAAATACGATGACGACCGCGACGTGAGAACCCCTATTCTGACTCTTTCCCGTGGCTGGTCCTGACCAGCATGGACCCCGCTGTTCCCATTTCCCCGAGGCTAGAGTGGTTGCATTATGACCTTAATGGTTGACGGCACCCTGAATTCAAATAAAACAAAACTAATTTCATTTTATTTATATTAATACTTGGAAATTAAATCAAAACTATATCCACGTTACAAACTCATTTTAAACTTACATATCACACATGCGGCTCTTAGGCCAGCAAGATGGCGGCAAGTGCGGGGTGTGAGGAGTTTGTCGCTCCCATAATTTAATATATTTTTACTATTCAGGAGTTTTTTTTTACAGTGTACAGTGCGTCAAGTGGCGCCAACAACATTCTTCGAAGAGGCACTCGTGAATGGATATCCGTAGAAGGTATGTTAGTGTCATGTAAATGCACATAATTACTTCTTCACACACGTGTGCTGCAATGCACTTACAAACCTATCCGACCCATGCCTCAACCCTCACCCCCGCACATTCGCGATGTTTGGCAGAACCAAAGCCGGTCAGCTAGCGCAGGCAGAGGCGGTCACACGTGTACGCAGGCTCCGGTGTCGGGTTTGTCGGAGTCGGTGCAACTTCTCATTCGCGCTAGCAGGGGACGTTGCAGATGACCCTGGCCCGGAGCAAACAAACCCCAACCATGCTCCAGTGGCGCGCCGTCAGTCTCCACACACATCTCAGTTGACACTCTCAACCTTGACGAACTACGCGTAGAACTCTCCAGGTTAGGCCTGCGCAACCGTGGTTACTCAATAAATGAATCAGAGATAAAACTTAATCACGCCTTTGAAAAAGTCTCAGCGCGTGAATCCTACTGATCATACTTAAATCTGAAAAAACCAACAAAACGCAGCAACTAAAAATCTTTGTTGTTTCGTCTGCGGTCTGACTGGGGCGTAAAAAAAACCAGGTATTTCTGACGTGTAAAGAGTGTGCCAATCTTGACTCATCGCACGTGTGCGAAGGGGAAGGGTGGAGGTGTCCTGTAATAAGGCGAAAGGAAGTTCCAATGTCTTGCTGGAAGTGCTCTACTCCCTAAACTATCAGACTCGTTCCTTCACTCAGTAAAACTCACTCATTAAACATCAGTTCAGACACCTAAAGCACATAGTTCCCAAATCTAAGCATTTTATCATTTAACTCACGTTAGTTTAAGATGTGTAAAGAGACAGCCTGATATTCGCGGCCTGTCTAGAGGAGCAGCTGTCGTCTGGTTATGCATCTGCGAAACTTGGTTAAATGATAGTATCTTGCAGACACAGAAGTCATACCTCTACATTATAACGTCTTCAGGAAGGACAGATTAGTTTAAGGGGGCGGGGGTTGCCATTGCGGCACTACCAGAGCTGAGCACACTCGTCTAGTAGAGCATTGAGACGGCAGGCCTGAAATTCTGTGGATTGAGGTGACTGTGGGGAGAAGGACAAACTCTCGATTGGCTCCCTATAAGAGCGCCAAAGTTCAGGACTACAGTGCAATCAGCAAACTACAGGCTTCCCTAGAACGTGCTAGCTATCCACAAGATAAATACAAAGCGATAGTTCTTCTTGGGACTTTTAATCCTGGACATCTCATGGGGGAACCTGCTCCAATTCCAGGGAAAAAAACCTGGTGACGAATTTACTCCTCCTTTAACTGCACGTTTCTAGTCAAAAACTAGTCACTGAAGCTACTGGGTGACCCCCTCTACCGTTCCACTCTAGAATTGGGTTCTATGCGACCGCCCCGAACTGGTTAAGGAGGTTGTAATGTAGTCATGCCTGGTGTCAGTGACACTGGGGCTGTCAGACGAACCTCTCTTTAATCAACCCAAACCAAAAACATGTAAATAAGACTGTATATAATACACTAGGTCTAACTGGCCCTTTCTAAAACACTGTTTCTGCAGCAAAACCCCAACTATGTACACTGGCGACATAAATACTGCATGGTCTAACTGGAAATCGCTATATTGGAATCGTGAGCTAGCGATTAACAAAGGCAACCATCAAGGCAAGCGAAGGAGAGCCATGGATCTACCAAGGGAAGTATACTCAAATGTATTCGAAAAAATGAAATCGTTATGTTTAGAGAATACTAAAAATAGCCTAGATCCAAGTTAAGGAAAAAAAATATTTACAGAAAAACCGGGTCAAAAACTCTAAATCCGTGACGTCACCAAAAATACATAATGGGGTCTCTGGTCCAGGTAATAGCAAAAACTCTGAAATATGTACATTCAAAAGCAAGGCAGTTCAGCGCGAGAGCTAAACTTCACTTGATAATGGGCAAAAAACTAAACAAAGCCAGAAAACAATAGCTTAATGCTTTCAACACCAAATTTCAAAAATCGTTTCAACGCAGAAGCTCAACCTCAGTATGTTTATTTCCACCCCAAACAGGCACAACATCGGGATCCATAATCTCTACTCTTCACTACCGCCGAAGTCACAGCAAGTCTAAAAAATCAAAACCAAACTCAGACGCATGGCCCAGCTGGTTTATACCATCGGGCATTCTCTTTGAATGTGCTGGGCGCTCTGGCCCATCAATGGCGGTATTTGTTCAATAACTCATCCGAATGTGGAGTGTTACCGGATGAATGGAAAACTGCTAACGTATCGTCCCAATCTCAAGACGGGTTGACAAGTCGAACTGGACAATTTACAGGCAATTTCACAAACAAAGCGCTGTCTGCAAAGGTGAGTTGGGAAAGGCTCGTGCACCGCCAGGCTCTCCTGGAACACTTCACATTCAACAATCTCATTGTATGATAGTCAGCATGGGTTTTTGCCAAAAGGTCATGTGTCACTTCATGCTAATCGACCGTCATCGATGACTGGCAGTTCTCCATGGATAAGTGGCGAAAGCAAAACAAGTTGATGTATATCCTTGGATGGGCCGGGCTTTTGACCGTGTCCACATGACGAGGCTTTTGGACAAGCTCAAGAAATACAAAGTTGATGGTTGGTGTGCTTTCATGGATAGTCCTTCTTAAAAAGGCCGTACCAGTGTTGTCTTATTTGATGGCGCAAAAATCAAGATTCTGCCAAAGTACGTCTGGGGTCCCACAGGGTTCGAGTCACCTGGCCGGGTTCCACTTGCTGTTTACTATCTACCATGCTCGACTTACACATCTGTTATTAGCCCTTTCAACAAAATTGCCCAGTATTGCGGATGGAATCCACTCTGTATAACTCTGTGAAATAACGAACATGACTCATCTCAATGCAGCAGGATGATAGACAACAGTCAATTGTGAGTGCAAAGGAACCCAAATGAAACTCAATCCCATAAGTGTGAACTATAAGAATCCCAGTAGGTCCAATTCTCCTTGTGAATTGTTTGTTACACCATCAGAATGATATCCACAATTACTATAAAAACTTCCACCAGGCTTTTAGGTGTAAATATAAGTTAGCGACCTTAAGTGGAACATGCAATTGTAATATTAATCCGAAACAAGGGTGCTAAACTCACTGGCTTTATTTATAGAAATTTGCACGGTTGCAAGAAGCAGGTACTTCGCAACTGGTATCTAACACTCGTTCGCCCTATTATTATTACAATGGTCTTCAGCATGGCAACCCTACAACTGCTGCTAATATAGCCAAACTGGAAGTTTACAAAATCGATGTGAGTAAAATCATTACCAGCAAGGAGTGAACACGAAGTGCCACAGTAAGGAAGACAAACAGTGTGAATCCGCCATCTCTGGAATTGTATTTTAAACAAAATAGATGGATTGTACATAAAAAAATGCTTTAACAATCTAGTCCACACATGGTCCATTCAAGCGAAATACAGTTGCGCTATAGGAGGTGTCAGAGAAACGACGGTGTAACCCGATCCCCCCCCTTTTTGCAAGAACATCTGTTATCAATGTGGTTTCTTTTTACAGGAGTAGGTGAGTCTTCTGGAAACACAATTACCAGCGCCTGTTAAGAGCTTCATCAGTCCCAAATTCAAAACTTTAGCAAAGCACTGTTTAAATAACCATGCTCTCCTAACATGGGTGATTACTGTTTGAGATTGTTGCATCTACGTAAACATCAAAAATTTTAATACCTTAGCTTCCAGGTTTCAAGACATTCACTCACAATAATTATAACGCCACAATAATTAATAAACTCTGTTTCACATTCTCAGTTCGGTCAATGTATATACTCTGTCGTCAATAATTTAGTTTTTTCTTTTCAAATATTGTGTATTTGCAAACTATATTACAACTTGGCTTATGACTAGCATTCTCTTGGCTCTGACTGGACATGATTGGGACTCTCACAATATTTCCTCATCTATTCATCTAAATTTAAATGTAATTTTGTTTATTGTATCTCGAATTTTCATAATATTCATTTAGATTTAAAACCTAGTGTTTGTATTTTTATTGTATAAAAGAAAGCAAACCATTCTGCCTGGAGCTAACTACTTTTTTAGCTTGCTTAATAAATATTGTCTCGCTAATTTTGGGTGGTTATGTCATCACCAGTTATGTGCTCTTGGTTTCCTTGCTGATATGTGGTTACATTATGTATTTTTTTTGAAAGTTTGGTTTGTTGTTTAAAAAAAAAATTTTTCCCCCCCCGGGGTTTCGCCCTGTTTTTCTCCGTCGTCGTCCGAAGAGGGGAAAATATAAAAGTAACACTTCATCGAACATGATCAATTTTAGTAACGGGAAATAAATTCGGGTTTTTTAAATTTCTGTGTTAAATTTATTTTTTTAATTACGTTTATTTTTCATAACATAAATTCGTGATAGGCGAAAAATAGGGATGAAAAACGGTTGCCGCGCCTTAATCCAAGTAATTAAAAAATAATAAAACATTTTATATTGCAATCAGTGGGACCGGTTTTGTATTATCTTTTACAAAAATGTAAAACAATTTGAAATCAATAAACACCAAATTTATTTATTAAAAACGAGTGACGCAGCGAACGAATGATAAAAAAAAAAAGCCATATTTTTCGGCTCTCGTTGTGAAAAAGTCTGTCTCTGTGCCTGTCTGAAAAAATTTTTGTTCGATCCATGAGGGGCAAAAACGGCCAAATAGATTGAGTTAAATTTAATCAGACTCCGGACCGGGGTTTTAGATTTACTAAAAAAATCAGCTAGATTCTTGCGTTTTAAAAACCGCAAAAAATTTAAAAAATTGAAAAAAAAGTGCCAATTTTGTAGGAATTATTTTAACGACAATGTTTTTTTTTTTAGAAAAAATACTTTTTGTTTGATTTTTTTAGCTGTGCAAAATAATAAGGTTGAACAAGTAGTATCGAATCTTGCAAGCTCAAGGTACCCCAATTAAAAGAGCTGGGAGATTGAATATACCTTGCACCGTTTTCACGTATTTTGTACTGGATGTTTTCCATAGTTTTTTCAATGATGATAAACTACACTGCGTTTATCCCAAAAGATCAGTGCATTTACTTTTTTCGTCTTCAAGGAAAACAAAAAAGACCCCAACTCTCGTTTAACAAATAGAAAAATTCAATTCAAACCAAATTTTCCCCTTTTTTTGGGATGGTGTTTGACAAAAAGCTAAATTTAAAAACCAAATTGTTGAGTTTCGCAAAAGACGCTGTTTAAAATCAAACCCATTGGGAATTCTCAGAAATACTCGTGGGGTGCAGATAGGACTTGCATGTTGGGAATTTACGGATCTCTATTTGCTCCAAGATGGACTATGGATGTTTTATACTCTTCACAAGTAACACAACCCTTAAACTTTAGACCCTGTCCACCATTGTGTTGGGGTGATTTCGAACAAGCCCGGTAGTCAGATTGTAGGGCCGAGCAGGTGTGTCCTCCTTGGCAGAACGGAAAAACCCTTGAGGGGTCGACGTAATGAAAATTTAAAAATTATCATAACCATCCATCAAACCATGTCGTTTTCAATGTGAAATATGTCGACATTTTGAAAACCCAAACCGATGGAAAACCCTTTCCCAAGGGGTTTAAAGGGTGAAAACCTGGTTTTTAATTTAAAATTTTTAATTGCCAACAGTTTTTAATTTTTTTTTTAGCAATAACCCGCCCTGGTCTACCCAGAGCCGATTTTTTTTTTTAACCTTTTCGTTTTGATAAAACGCTACGTTCAAAATTAACTTTAAAAAGTTTTGCCAAAAAAACACAAAGGTTTACTTTAAATTTAACAGAGGGCCCCAAAAAATTGACAAAAATTTTTAATGCCTTTTATTCCCTCCACCAAAATAAACGTTTAGGCAAGCGAAGGTGATTAATTTTCACTCAGAGTTCCCCCTCCCGAAGCTCTTTAATACATTCTACGATGTCGTTGGGAGAATACCTTTTGTGTTCAGATGCTTGAGTTCATTTTCAAGCTATAAAATATGTATTCAAGTCATCTTTGGTACAAGACATCCAATTTTTTTATAAAAGCTAAACCCCTAAGGGTTATATAATAGATTTTTGCTGGATACTTGGCACGGGGGAATAGAGGGAAAATGAACACGCTGAGGGGCTGCAAAAAAAAGCTTCCCCCGTCGCGACGTTGTTTCAATCAGTTTCCTTTCCCGATGTCAAGAGTGTTCAAGCAACGATTTTTGGGGTTGCAAAATAAAAAATTGCGTAGTGGATGCCCCAAACGACTAAAAAAATTTTCGTCCACCTACATCTTGACTCTCACGTAGGATGGGTGGGTATGTCTAGAATTCAAATAGGCAACACACGTCTTACCACGGATATCTTTAACCAGGAAAAAGGGTTATTCCCATATGGACACATGTGAGTACCTTTAACCGTACATCTTATGCTAGCAGAATGTCCCAAATGTGATGCCTTGCGAAGAAATTTTGATCTTCTTAACATAGGGAAGAACTTTATCATATGATAATTGCGAAAAAACTTTCAAAATTTTCTAGTCCAAACAAATCTTTTTCAAAAAATTGATTCACATCATAAAATTTTTCGTTTTTTATTTTTTTTTTCATTAACATAAATTACTTTTTTTTTGTCTTTTTTTTTTATTTTATCCATCATTTTTTTTGTTATTGTACCTAAGAAAAAAAATCTAATAATAAACACACCATTTTCTCTCTCATAATTAAATTTTCAACGGGGCCAATATGAACCCAGCGTTTAAGGCCCTATATCTCACGTCGTCGTTCTAAACATTCCAAATAATTGTTTGATTCGTTGTTGACGAGGGAGTGAGGGGATCCTATCTGTCTAGATTGGCGCATATGGGTTCAGTTGACCCCCAAAACCCCTTTAAAAAATACGTTATTATTAGACTTTTTTTGAAAAATGATTATATAATAATATTAAGTTTTGTGGGCTTTTCAAAAGTTTCAGTTTAAAAGCCTTTATAAAAAGTTACTGAATTGAGAATTAAAGCACACCGAATTTTAATCGAATCTGAATCGAGCTAAACAAATTTTTAAATGAAAAGTGCCCGGATACTCAAACAGATCGCTCACTCGTCCTAGCAACACTTTGGAGCTTCCCCATCTAGTTGGGTTAGGGTTTCCCCTTTTACCCGAAATCGGGAAAACCTAGGTTCAAAAACCCCCATCGGAAAAATTTTTTTTTTTTTTTGGTTGTATTTTAAAAAATTATGAAAAACAGTTTTAAATGCATATTACAATACTATGGAAAACATAGCCGTACGAAATTCGAGTAAAGATTGCAAAGGGTTTTCTCAATGTCCCAGCGTAATTTTGGGGAACCTTTACGTGCATGATTCATAAACCTGGGTACTCCTATGCTTTATCACAGCCGACAAAAATTTTCAATAAAAATGTCTTCTTAAAACAAAAACATTGTTTTTTAAAATGAAACCCACACATTTCACGCCCATTTTTTTTAATTTTTCATTTCGTAGGTTTAAAACGCAACGGATTGGCTCATTTTTTTACATTTCTCAGAACCTTGTCCGGATGTCTGTTTCAAAAATTTTAGTCAATATTTGGCATTTGGCTGTATGGGATGGACAAACAGACTTTAAAATTTAACATACAGAAATTTAAACACGACCAAGGCCCCCTTCGACTTGCGTTGAGACTTTGTTCGCTGCGCCACTCGTCTAATAACCAAGGTTCACGTCTGGTGATTCTTTATTTGAAACCCAAATTTAAACCAGCTTTTTTTCTAGTACGTAGGGGCCGTTTTTGAATTTATTTTGGGCCACCGCCTGGGTAATCCCCCATTGGTTCCTTTATAATTCCCATCAAAAACCCAGCAAAGGGAGCAGCCAAGGGGGCTTGGTAACCATGGCAACCAGAGTCGATAAAAAAGTTTTCCCCCCGGTTAATTGCAGTAACAACCCAAGAACCCAAAAAAAGTACAAAATTTTTAAATACAAATTGCAGATAAATAAGGTATTATTCGTTGACAATGGAGTTAAATATATATACATTTTTTTCATTGTTTATCATTATTAGGCGTGGTTCATGCCCCAGGCAAAAAATTTTGAATATACAAGTCGCGCAAAGGGGGCTTTTAAGCCGCTACGCGGAGGGGGTTTGGAAAAACCTTTGTACCCCGGGGAAAACCTCGTGTTTTGGAAAACCTCGTTGACCGACAAAATCGCGAATCGGGGCCCCCGTACGGCCGCCCATACATAGTTTTTTGGGTGACGTTTGTCGTTTTTTAAACCGAAGACCTGTGAAAAAATTTTTTTTTCCGGGAAACTTTTAGTAAAGCCGCCCAACGCTGTCCGCCGCCTCTAAGTACGGTGCAAAAAAAGATTTTCCCCAAAATTGAAATTTTTTTTCGCCTTTTTGGGGTAAAAAGTGGGAGAAAAAGTCTTCCGGGACAATTCCGAGACAAAATATTTTTTTGGTTTAAATCTAAAAAAATTTGCCTCGTCCGCCCCAGATCCGCAAAGCCCAAGGGTTACAGGGGGCCAACAACGGGCCCTGTTTTTATTAACCTGGACAAAAAATTTTTTTTCCCTGACACTTTTCCGGGTTATCAAAAAATGCCCCTCCCTCCGTCCGGTTTCCCTAAAACTCGAGAGGTACCTTTATCGTACCCGTAATTGTGGAAGTATTAATACAAAAGGGAAAAGGTTTTTTCCACAAAAAGACCAAACCCCACTATTTTGAGACATTCAAAAAATTTTTTTGGGAACGTTGAAATGAAGGTGTTTTTTGGGGAAATGCGGGCCCCCCCGACGTAAATCGGAAGGAAAAAAAAAAATAAAATATTTTTTTAAAATGCCCCAAAAAGGGTGAAAGGGAAAGCCCGACACTGTTTTGACTTTAAAAATTTTCCCCTCTAATAAAAAACTGCTTTGCTTTACCAATACAGTTCTATAGAGCCCCAGGGTGAACCCGATCGGAAAGAAAAATTTTCCCAACTAAAAAAAGAATCAATGTTTTATTGGATTTTTCCAAAAATGGGCCAACCACTTAAAAAGGGAACCCCAAAAATAAATTAGTGTTAGGGCCGTAACCTCTGATGCAGCCCCCTGGCGCCATTGGGAAACGCCTCAAAAATTTTAAAATTTCTTAAAAAATCCCAAAGAAAAGTCTTAATTTATATTTCCCAAAAAACCCCCCCCCCCCCCCCCCCCAAAAACCAAAAAACCCGTGTCAGAGGCTTAGTCCAAAAAAACAAAAAAGTCCACGAAAATTTGGAATTCGTACTGGAAAAAGTTAATAAATTTTACTGAATAAATTAAAAGGTTTTTTTCTTTAAAAACTTTGACTTCCCCCCCCCCCCCTCCTCCCCCGCCACTTTTTCCTCCCCGATTTTCCCCCCCGGGCATGGGGGGTTTTACTTGACCCTTTCCCCCCCCCCCCCCCCCCCAAACCCGCCACCCGCCCAACCGTAAAAGGGAAATCGCTAGTATGAAACATTTATTTTTTATTTTGTGGAAATATTAAATTGTCGTCTCGTACTTTTTTTGCACCTAGGCGGGCTAAAAACCCCCCATTGGTGGGGAAATCTAAAAGTTGTTTGATTGCCCCTAAGGCTGTTGCTAAAAAGCTTCTATGTCATGAAAGTTATCGAATGTGGAAAAGTGGGATATGCCCGGAGTTTTTAAAATGGACCCTTCGTTTTCTGGGTTTAAAAAATAGTTTTCCCCAAACAGAGTCCCCCAACTTCAACCAACTCAATGCCTGACTTTTTTACATCACTTTCATAGGCCCAAAAAAAATTTTTATTTAAAGTAGGCCCAAGTGTTTGTATCTACGTAAAGGGGGCCCCCTTTTAAGCTTACGAACGGGACTTTATTAAAAATGTTGTGATCTATAAAATTAAACGGTTTAAAAAATTTAGTACGGGGAAATATTCAAAAAATTTTTAAAGTTCTTTTTTTGCGCCCCGGATCTTGGAAACGAATGGTTTAGATTTGTTGGGCGTAAAACGCCAAACCTTGACTATTTTATAAAATCAACAAAGGGAAAAACCAAAAACGTTGAAAAGGATATCCGTTAAAAAGAAGTTTTTCCCTTTGGGAGGGATACGAAAAATGACGTTTTTTATCGGCCTTTTTTTTAAAAAACCACGTTTGGGGTTCCTTTTTTGGGGCCCCCAGGACATTTGAAATAGGGGTCAAAAGTAATTTTTTTTTTTGAAAATTTTTATCTTGTTTTGAAATTAAAGGGGCCAACAGGTAGGGACATAAAAGTGAAAAGGGGCCGTTTTTTTGGTCATTCAAAAAAAAACATGTGTAAAAAAATTTGATTTTTTTATGCAAAAAAGGGGCCCCCCATTGCAATTTGTCTCCCCCCCCTGTTTTAAAACCCCTTTAAAAAAGTAGCCAAAAAACGTTTATGTTTGGGATGACAAATTTTTCCCTAAAGTCGGGGTAAGTGGTTTTTTTACAATTCTTTTAAATTTACAAAACACATTTTTCCGTGCTTTTTGTGACCTTGAAAGCAAAAAATTTAACTATCAAAAAAGTGTTTCCCCGGGCCGAAATCGAAGGGTTCCACCTAACCCCGGGTTTTAACACAGGTTCCAAACCAATTTTTTTTTACTTCCTTTTTTCTTCCCTAAAATTACGAGCCTTTTTTCGTTCCAAATCGAACCCGGGGGAAAAAACCCAAAAATTTTTAAAATTTTAAAAATTGCACTGCAAAATGTTAAAAAAAATTTTCCCGCTTTTTAATTTTTTTTTTTCCCCCGCAATCGGGGAAAAAAATTGGGGCAATTTTGGTTTTAAAAACCCTTTTTCTATTTATTGGCTTTCGGAAATTTTCCAAAAAATCCGGGGGTCTACCGCCCCTCAAAATTTTTCAAAAAAAAAGGAAAATGGAAAATCCAAAAAAATGTCCGAAAAAAAAGAAAACGGTACACATTTTTGCCGTTGGACCCCCCCCCGTTAATCCGCACGGGGGACTTTCCCCCACCCGTAAAATTTAATTTTAAAATTCAGGATTTTTTTTAAAAATTTTTTTTTTAAAAAAGCAAATTTAAAATTTTTTTTAAATTACGCGCCTTTCAAAATGTTTATCTTTTCCCCGGCCAAAGTAATGGAACGGTCCTTTAAAAACCCCTTTTTGGTGCCTGACCCTGAAAATTTTTGAACGCTTTGGGGTCGTCCCGGGGTTCGGATGCAAAACCTACTTTGGGGCGCGGCAACCGTGAGGGGAAAAAAAAAATATGATTTTTTTAAACCAAAACGGGGCACGCACACTATTTTTGGGCCCCCTCCAAAAAACGGGGTATACCAAAAGTTTCAAAAATGGGTCAAAGTTTGGGGTTTTTTTACGAATTATCCGGGAAAAAGGGCCAATCTAGGGCCGGGGTAAACCCTCCCTTATTTTAAAAAAAATGTGTACCATACCTTTTTTTCGATTTTTTAAAAAGGGAAAAACAAACGGTAAAAAAGTGTCCAGAAACCCCTATTCGAAAGGGGAAATTTCTGATCCGGGGCTCGAAAACCCAAAGGTTTTTCAAACTAATTTTTTTAAAATACCTTCATCATTCCTCTACATTTAAAGTGCCTTTTTAGCGAAAAAAACCAAAACCCCGGGAAAAGGGGGTTTTTAATTTTTTAAAAAAACACTGTTTCCCAAAAATTTTAAAATTTTTTCCAACCTTTTTGGGGTTTTTTTTTTTTCGCATTTTTTAAAAAAGAAAGGGGGGGCAATTTTTTTTAAAAAAAATTGTTACCCAATTCATTTGGGTTTTGTAATTGGCAAAATTTGGGGCTCTACCGTTTAAACCCCAAAAAAATTTTCCCAAAAATTTTGGGAAACCCGGAAAAAACCAAATAATGTTCCCCTAAAAAGAAAAATGAATTTTTTTTTTTTAAAAAAAGTGCTCCAATTTACCGGAGGGTTTTTTCTATTGTGTTTCCCGTTTTAAAAAAAAAAAAGAAATTTTGGGGAATGCTCCCAAATAAATATCCGTTTTTTTTTTTTAAAAATTTCCCTGGCTTCAAATTTTAAAAAGGGTTTTTTGTCGTCCCGGCCAAAGTATGGCAGTTTGGGCCGGAAACCCCTTTACGTTACTCGTTACCGGTAGTTTTTTTTTCGAACCCCGTCGGTACCGTCACGTTTGGGCGCAAAGCGTACTTTGGGCGCGGCAACCCCCGAGTACAAAAAAATTCCCAAAAAAAGGGGTTTTTCCCGTTTTTACTTTTTGACCCGGAAACAATTTTTTTTTTGGGCGGGGGTTTTAATTTTTTTTTGGAAAATTTTGATCCTTTCCCCCCGGGGAAGGCGGGCCAAAATGTACGCGTTTATCCCGCCCCCTCCCGGGGGGGGGGGGGGGGAAAACGTCTCGCGTGGGGAAAAAATCCCTTTTTCCCCCGCCATTCCCCCGAGTTTTAAAAGGGCTATAGTTAAATAGACAATTTGCGCAAGCGCGGCTTTAAAGCCGGGTACGCGGGGGGAAGGAAAAAACCCCGTTAAAAAAAAAGCGACAAAAAAAACGCGAACGGTCCGGGGGTACGGCCCCCGATACGATAGTTTTTTGGGGGACCCCTTTGTCGGTTTTTTTTTTTTTTTTTCCCAAAAACCTGTGACAAAAATTTTTTTTTCCTGGGCACTTTCCCCGTAAAGCCGGGCCGGAAAGCTGTCCGCCCCCTTAAGTACGGGGCAAAAATGATTTTTTGAAATTGATAAAATTTTTCGCCTTTTGTGGAAAATGTGGGAGAAAGTTTTCCCCGGGACAATTCCCAGGGCAAAAAATTTTAAAGGTCAGTTAAATTTCGCCTGTCCGCGCAGAATTTCCCCAAAGCCCAAGATGGGGCGCACCAGACATACTGCCCATTTGTCATTAATCCTGGAAAAAGTTTTTCCGTGCACTTTTGTCCGGGGTTTTCAAAATATGCCCCTCGTCCGTCCGGTACCCGTAGAGCTCGGATGTTTCCTGATCGTCCCGTAATTTTTGGGAAGGGTAAATACCAAAAAAAAACGTTTAAACCACAAAAAGACCCAATAAAAAATTTTGAGACATTTAAAAAAGTTTTTGGCAACGTTTTAAAAGAAAGGGGGTTTTGGGGGGAAAGCGGCCCCCTGACGTAATCGGAAGGAAAATTAAAATTAAAAAAATTTTTTAAAAAGGCCCCCAAAAAAAAAAAAGGGGGACGGAATGCCCTGAAACACTGTTTTGAAATTTAAAAAATTCCCCTCTAATAAACCTCTTCTTCGCTTTACCCTTTCGTTTTTTAAAAGAGCCCGAGATGAACCCGATCGGACGAAAAAATTGCCCAACTATAAAAAAATCAATGTTTTTTTTGGATTTTCCCCAAAAAAAGAAAAAAACCACTTTAAAAAAAAACGAAACTAAAATTTTGTGTTAGGGGCCCTTTCCCCTTTAAAGCACCCATGGCCCATTTTGGGAAACGCCTCAAAAAAAAATTTCTTGGGAAAATATCAATGAAATTATTTTAAATTTTTAAATTTTCCAAAAAAAACCCCCCCCCCCCCCCACACACACACACAAAAAAAACATTTTCAGAGGCATCTAGTCAAAACCCCCAAAACAGGCCCCGAAATTCCCCGGAAATTGTACTGGAAAAAGTTAAAAAAATTTCACTGAATAATTAAAAAATTATTTTCCCCCTTTTTAAAACTCGACTTCCCCCCCCCCCCCATCATCCTCGCCACTTTGTCCTCTCGATTCCCTGTCGTGGGTTTTTTGAATTGAACTTGCCCCCCCCCCCCCAAAAAAACCCCCCACTGCCCCCGTAAAGGAAAATTGCTAGTATGAAACATTTATTTTTTTATTGTGGAAGTATTTAAATGTGTCTCGATACGATAGTTTTTTTGGGTGACGTTTTTCGTTTTAATTTTTCGAAGAAAGTGACCAAAAATTTTTTTTCCCCCGGGGCCCCTTTCCCCGTACGCCCCCCGGCCCCTGTCCGCCGCCTCTTAAGTAAAGGTGCCCCCCCAAAGATTTTCGAAATTGAAAAATTTTTTCGCATTTTTGTAAAAAAGTGGGGGAATGTTTTCCTGGGCCCAAATTTCCCAGGGCAAAATATTTTTCCCCCCTTTTAAATCTAAATCCCTTTTGCCTTTGTCCCCCGCAGACCGCAAAACCCAAAATGTACAGGAACCCCGACATACTGCACATTTTTCTTAACCCTGGAAAAAAAGTTTTTCCGTGAAAACTTGTCCCCGGGTTTTTCAAAATATTTCCCCTCTCCCCCGTCCGGTTTCCTAGAGCCTGAATGTACCCGATTACTGTAAAATTTTTGGAAGATATAATACAAAAGGGAAAAAGTTTATTCCCAAAAAAAATTGGGGGCCAAAAAACTTTTTTTGAGACATTCAAAAAAAATTTTTTTGGGAACGTTGAAATGGGAAAGGGGTTTTGGGGGAAAGGGGCCCCCCCGGGCTTTAAACCGGGAAAGGAAAAAAATTAAAATTTTAAAAAAAATTTAAAATTTCCCCAAAAAAAAGGGGGCGGAAAAGCCCTGACACTGTTTTGATTTAAAAAATTTTCCCCTCTAAAAAAAACCACTGCTTTTTGACCCAAAACATTTTTTATAGAGGGCCCCAGATGAAACCCCATCGGACGAAAATTTTCCCAAAAGTAAAAAAGAATCAAAAGTTTTTTTGGATTTTTCCAAAAATGACCAACCAATTAAAAAGAAACGAAACGAAATTATTTGGGGGGGCCGAACCCGGTGGGTGCCGGGGCCCACTGGCGCCATTGGGAAACGCCTCAAAAATTTAATTGCTTTTTAAGAATCAAAGAAATTTCTTAAAAATTTTTATTTCCAAACCCCCCCCCCCCCCCACACCCCACACACAAAAAAAAGTGTCAGAGGCATCTAAATTTAAAACAAAAAAAAACAGTCCACGAAAATTTGGAAATTTGGGACTGGAAAAAGTTAATAAAATTTTACTGAATAATTAAGGTTAATTTTTTATAAAACTCGAATTCCCCCCCCCCCCCTCCCCTCCCCGCCACTTTGTCCCCCCCTCGATTCCCCCCGTTGTGTTTCCCCTTCCCCCAAAACCTGCCACTGCCCAACCGTAAGGAAAATCGCTAGTTTTGAAAAATTTATTTCTATTAAGGGGGAAGGGAATTTAAAAAATCGTCTCCCCTACTTTTTGGGTTTCACCCAGGCGGGCTAAACCCCACTTTGGGGGAAGGGCCCAGCCCTTTTTTCCCCCGAAATTTCACAAGGCCCGTTAAAAAGCCCTTTTATTCATGATGTAATCGAAAAGTGCATGGGGCATATGCTGGAAGGTTTTTTATGGACATTTTGTTACTGGATTTAAAAAAAAAGTTTCCCCCCAAACAGAGCCCCACAACTTCAACCCCGACTTTAATGCCTGACTTATTACATCACTTTCATAGCTTAAAAAAAGAATTTTTTTTTTTATAATGTAGGCCCCCAAATGTTTTGGGATCTACTGTGGGAGCCTCTCCAAAACTTACGAAGCACTTTTTAATATGGTTTTTGACAGTAAAAAATTAGCGTAAAAAAAAATTCACTGACGGAGAGTATTCAAAATTTAAAAGTGCTTTTTTGGGGCCCCCGGATCTGGAAAAGAAGGTTGGGGATGTTTTTTGGGGGTAATCCCCCAAACCCTTTGACCCTATTTTAAAGTCAAAAAAAAAGGAAAAACGAATGTTGAAGGCATTCCGTTAAAAAGAAGTTTTTTCATTTGCATGCATACAAAAATGCCTTTTTTTTTTTTTCGGCCCCTTTGGTTTTTAAAAAACCCCGTTTGGGTGCCCTTTTGGCGCCCCCAGGCTTCGAATAGGGGCAAAGTAAATTTTTTTTTGAAAGTTTTATTTTTTTAGAAATTAATGAAAAAAAACAGGTAGGGGCCTAAAAGGGCGAAAAAATAGGGCCCGTTTTAGGTCATTCCCCAAAAAATGTTTTAAAAGAAAAGTTGATTTTTCTAAAGCAAAAACCCGGGCACGCATTGCAATCTTGTCTCCCCCCCCCCCGTCCTTTTCCCTTCAAAAAGTACCAAATACCCTGGTGGGTTTTGGGATGGAAAAATTTCCGGTTTAAAATCGGATTAAAAGGGGTTTTTTTTTCAATTCTTTAAATTTACAAAAAATATTTACCCCTGCTTTTTGGGGGCCTTGGGGAAAGCAAAAATTTTTAAAACCCTCAAAAAGTGTTCCCCGGGCAGAACTCGAAAAGGGTTCCACCTAACCCGGGGGTTTGAACACAGGTTTTTCAAAAACCCAAATTTTATTTTCATTCCTTTTTCTTCCGCTAAAATTTTAAAGAGCCCTTTTTCGTTCCAAAATTTTTAACCCCAAAGGGAAAAACCCCCAAAATTTTAAAAATTTTTAAATTTCCAAAATGCAAAATGTTAAAAAAAATTTTTCCAAAAAATTTCAATTTTTTTCCCTCGCAATCGGGAAAAAAATATCGGGGGCCAAATTTTTGGGTTTTAAAAAACCCTTTTTCCCATTTTCCCTTGGCTTTTCCCGGGAAATTGGGCAAAAAATTTGGGGGTCTACCCCCGCCCTCTCAAAAAAATTTAAAAAAAAAGGATAATTGGGGGAAAATCCAAAAAAATGTCCGGGGAAAAAAAAAAAACGGTACACATTTTTTCCGTTGGAAACCCCGGGCCCCGTTAAAACTCCCCAAAGGGCAAATTCCAACCCCCACGCCCCCAAAAATGAATTTTTAAAATTTTAGGGTTTTTTAAAACATTTTTTATTTAAAAAGCAAATTTAACTTTTTTTCCCAAATTACGCGCATTTCAAAATGTTCCCCTCATTGGCCCCGGGCCAAAAAATAATGGAACGGGTTTCCCAAAACCCTTGACGATGCCTGCCCTGAAAAAAAAATTTTCGAAACGCGCCGGGGTCCCCGGTGTTGGATGCCCAAAAATCCTACTTTGGGGGGGCGGCAAGGGAAAAAAAAAAAAAAAAAAAAAAAAAAAAAAAAAAAAAAAAAAAATTATAAAAAAAAAAAAAAGGCGGAAAAAAAATTGAATTTTTTTAAAAAAAGGAACCCATATTTTTTCGGTTATAAAGGAAAAATTCAAAAGGGGGAAAAAAAATTTGGGGAGAACGTTTTTCGAAGGGGGCCAACTGGCCGGGGTAACCCCAATTTTTTTAAAAAAAAAATTTACCTACTTTTTACAAAGTTGGGGAAAAAAAAAAATGAAAAAAAAGGCCCAATTTTATTTTTTTTAAAGGGGACCTTTTAAAAATTTTCAAAAATTGCCAAGCTTTTTATTTTTTCCCCATTTCCCAAAAGAAAAATGGGGACCAAAATCAAAAAAACGTTTTTTTATTTTTTTTTTAAACTTTTTTTTTTGGGCCCCCCCGTAAAAAAAAATTTTTCCCAAAAATTTTAACCGGGGAAAATCCAAACCTGGAAAAAAGAAAGGGGGGGAATTTTTTTAAAAAAATGTGTTCCCAAATTGGCCGGAATTTGGTTTATCTAGTTAAAAAAAGGGAAACCCCAAAATTTAAAAATTTTTTTGGGGAAAATTTCCCAAGTAATTAAAAAAACCCTTTTTTTAAAAATTTTTTTTTTTTTTTTTTTTTGTTTTTGGGTTTTTTTTTTCCAAAAAGTTCTCCTTACCGGAGGGTTTTTTTTCAAAGTTGGTTTCCTACGTTGGCCAAAAAAAACTTTTTGGGGGAAGCTCCCCCAAAAAAAAACCGGGGTTTTTTTTTTTTTTTTTTTTTTTTTTTTTTTTTTTTGTTTTTTTTTTTTTTTTTTTTTTTGGGGTTTTTTTTTTTTTGTTTTTCTTTTTTTTTTTCCTTTTTTTTTTTTTTTTTTTTTTTTTTGGGGGGGGTTTTTTTTTTTTTTTTTTTTTTTTTTTTTTTTTTTTTTTTCCTTCCCAAAATTTCCCCGGGCCAAAAATTTTAAAAGTGTTTCGGTGCCCGGTTTTAAATATGGGTTTTTTTTCCCCCCCCCCACAAATCGGTAAAACCGAGTTTTTTTTTTGGGTGTTAACCCAACACGGCCGGTAAAAAAAAAAAGCAAGTTTTGGGGGCCCCGAATTTTCCGGGAAAGGAATTTAAAAAAAATTTAATTAAAACAAAATTTTTCCCAAAAAATTTTTTTTTTTTTTTTCCAAAAAATTTTTTTGGGGCTTTTTGAAACCCCAAAATTTTTTTCCCGGGGGTTTTTTTTCAAAAAAAATTTTTTATCCGGCCAATAGGGAGTTTTCCGGACCCTTACGTTACTCGTCCCGGGTAGTTGATTCGAACAAGTCGGTACCTCGACGTTTGGGCCGAAGCGTACTTTGGGCGCGGCAACCGCGAGTACAAAAATGCCAAAAAAACGGTGTTTTTTCGCGATTTTTCGATTTTTTTTGACCCGGAAGCAATTTTTTTTTTCGGGTCGGGGGTTTTTTTTTTTTTCGGAAAATTCGATCCTTTCTCGCGGAGGAGCGTCCAAATGTACGCGTTTATCCCGCCCTCGGCGGCGAAAAACGTCTCGCGTGGCAAAATTTCGGTTTCCGCCGCCAGTCCCAGATTTAAACAGACTATAGTTATATGATAGATTAAATTGCTTGACATGGATTTGACTACATCCAGTTAAAATATTTTTGGGACGGTGAGAACGCCACTTTTCTTGGGCGGTGGTCCCAGAAATTTTTAACACACGAACATCCAAACGCGCTTCTCTATCACGTAGTTAATAATAAGATCCAGTTTCTCTAAAACCAACTATAGGACTAACACTGTTGCCAATGAACGGGACAAAAGAAACTTGACAACGCTGTTTTCCAAAGGGTTCCCCCGTATTGAAATACTGTCTCCCTCCTTCATTCTCCAACCAAAACTTCGAGCTAAAATCCGAGCCTCGCTTTCATCTTTTAGAGATCGTTCGACCGAGCACAGACAGATGAGTACAAAAAGCAAGTTTTCGGCCCTTCAGATATTTTACATTCTATTAATTGGTATTAAAATATTAATGAGTACAACTTTACAAAAATATCCTCATTTAACAAAATAAATTGCAAGGGAAACCCTTGAAGAAATAAGAAAACCCAGGGATTCTAAAACTTAAAAAAAACTTATCCATCAACGCGAATAAAAAAGCGATCGCGAAGCGTCCTAGTTATATACTCTGTATAAAATGTTATTATAACTGTTATTTCTATAAATTATGGCTAACTTTTAAACTTTTTCTTTCTAAAGGCAATACATTACAATGTTTTTAAATCCCCATGTGATATATGAACTTTGTAGGCCCACCCGTTTGCAAAGATTTGGCCCAATATCACGAAAATATGGCATTCAAAATCGAAAAAAAGTTAAAATACGATATTAATGAGGGGTATTTGATCAATTGTACCAAAAAACGGGGCCCAGGTCTAAGTTCAGAGATAAGGAAGGTCCCCTCTAATTTTCATTAAGATCGCATATGCCGTTTGTACGATAGAACGCGAACAAACAGACAAAATCAACAAAAAAACGAATATTTTTTTTAATGTGGGGTTAGTGAAATTGAAGGTTCGCTTCTCTCATCCAAAAAAATTTTTAATTCACATCAAACACTTTTTATTTTTTTATTTTATTTTTTTTATTTAAATAAATATTTTTTCTTTAGCAATTACTATTACCACCATCTTTTCTTTTCAATTTTAAACAAAGAAAGAAATTTAGTATCCAACACACCCATCAACTCATTTCACTAACATTTAATATCACAGGCGGAGAAATATGACCAAACCCGGTTGAAGCGCCGTTGTGTCTTACTCGTTGTTATTTTTTCTTTTGGAAATTACTCCAAAAAAACTTTGGCGCTGCTGTTACCTACTACAGCAAGAGGCATCCTAATAATTTACTTACTTATAAGTGGCCAAAATTCCACAGGACGCAATGTCCAACAAGGGCATGTTACCAATGACATAGGGTAAAAAACCAAACTTATACAAAACTTTACAATATAATAACAATAAGTAAAAAAAAGATGAAACACGAATGTATGCGAGTGGTGTTGCATGTGTTTACTGTATGCGTGAGTGTGTAAGTGTAAATTTTAAACCCCACAGAAAAAAATTTGGCCAAGCCATTTTTTTTTTTATGATTTCGAGTTTAAAATTGTTCCTTTTTCACCACAAAAAACTTTGGGCTTGGCGCTCGTCAACAGCCGAAATGATCTTACTTCTTTTAAAAGTAAAACTGGGGAGAAAGAATGAAAAGCTTGGCTAAACTTCTATATATCTCACAGCATCCACAGCCGAAGACTTTGGAAGGAGAGTTTTGGCTGCCGTTTTTTTACAAACTTTACAATACAAACAAACAACAAAAACAAACTTGCGGAACCTCGGTAGGGGAAAGGTTGTGCGGCAGCTCCGCTCCGTGTCTATAGTGTGCAAGCGAGTGATATCGTTCTGATTACATAGTGACAGTGTATTTATATTTCATCAGTGAATGATAGTGATACAATAATATTGTATATTATTATATATGTGTATATTATACACTCGTGTGGTTCGCAAAAGCTTCTGCAATGCCGCCGAAAGAAAGAAAAATACCCGAAGCAATAGTACCACGGGGGTTTGAGTGCAGAATTAATCCCTCCAAAGAGTCCCCTTGAGGATAATATTGCTCACATCAACGAGAATTTTGTCAGAGATCGAGGGAGGGTTACCCGAGGAATCCCCTTAAAATTGCTATGTTCAGAAGCGATTCGTTTAGTTTTGGGTACCCTTCAACAACTGACAAAAACATTGGCGAACAGGCCAGCTCCAACAAGAGCTGCTAGCGGAAAACAAGCTGCAAACTAGCAAGATCGAGTCCCTGGTCAGTAAAGTCAAGCAGTGCAAGATCGCAAACAAGGTCCTGAAGAAAAACGAGTGCCCCTGGCATCACGCTGCAACGAGCTTGAACAATATTCACGTAATTATAACATTGAGATTCAGGGTGTGCCTGTGGTAGATGGGGAAACGTCTATAGTATAGTAACTGAAATTGCAAGCAAAGTTGGTTGTAAAAATAAGTGAGGAAGAGATTGATGTTTGTCATAGGCTAAAGGCTAACTCCAAATCTAAAGATAACCCCCAACCATTATAGCAAGATTTTTCTGCCGCAAGGGTTAGGGAGGATTTGATTAGGGGGAAAAGACTAAAAAGACCTTGTGCATTCGCCCGTCTTGGGTATTGCCAAGCCCTCTGATATCCCATCGCAGTAGTTCGCAGTCACTCCTCACTTCCGACCTTGCTCTCGCTCGCGCGCAACCAGTATGGATGAATGGCATGACGCGTTGATGCGAGATGATAACATAAACAATACTTGCAGTCATATTGCTGAGAAAATGCGCTCTATGAGGGTCATGGTGAATTTAAAATAATGCACCAAAATATAAGAACCCTACGATTACACTTCAATGAATTCATTGTCATGTTAAGCGAGTTGAAATTTGAGCTTGATATTATCGTTTTAACTGAGACGCATTTTCGTGCAAATGAACCTTTTAATATTCATGGTATTCTACATATTATTTTAATTCACGCCACTCAATTTATGATGGAATAGGGGTTTTAAATTAAATACTAGTCGTATTGGTATACAAAATTAAAACCTCGCTGCTTAAATCGAAATGAAAATGCAGCAAATATTACGTTCAAATTTGATGGAGAAACTAACTCTATTTTTAGTGTTTTTTCGCTCTCCTTCTACCAATGTAGGAAACTTTGTAGCTAAATTGCATTGGGGTAATAAACGGATTTTTCTTCCTAAGACCATCAGTTTATCATTGGGGATATAAATCTAAATATTTGGAGAATGAATCCAGTCCCCAAGTGCAGCATGATTATTTAAACCTTTTTATACTCTAAGGGGATATAAAGCATGTGTAACTAGCCCTACAAGAGAAAGTTTACATAGTAGCACCTGCCTGGACCATATATCTTTTTAAGTCTAGGAAGATTAAGGCACGGTAACATGCATCTATAATCTGTTATTACTGATCACTATCCGATTTCTTTAGTTGGAGGCAGGAGATAAATTGAATAAAATTATGCAGGCAAAGGAAACTCCAACTAAAGGCGAGACTTTAGTACAATGTAATAAAAAATTAAATGTTGAAAAGCTCAAGTCAAACTTAGATAATAAAACTTGGGACAAGGTATTTCTTATTCAGCATGTAAATGATTATTTTAATTGTTTTATGAATATACTTCAAAGACATATTAACAATTCATATGATATTAAAATTCCAAAGAATATTCCAAAAACAGAAAATTAACTGATTGGAAAACCAATGGCATAATTACGTCTAAAAGAAAGCGAGATAAATGTTTTTTTAATTTTAAAAACTAAGTGTAGACCCAAATATAGATGAGCAGTATCTTGATAATTTAAAACGCCTTTTATAAGCATACCGAAATTTTTCATTAAAAAATTGATTATTACCACCAAAAATAATTACTATTCAAGAAAAATACGCTCTTATGAACAAAACCCCAAGAAAGTAGGGGAAGTTATTAATTAAATCTCAGGGAAGAAAATGATGACAAGCATGATCAAATAAGGGAAATGCAAATTTGGGTAATGAGCTCCACTCGACGGAAGATGACCCCAAAAAACTGCAGATGCATTCGCTGACTTTTTCTCTAACGTGGGAGAAAACTTGCGGAAAAAATTACAAAACGAAAAAACCGCCCAAAAACGCCCACAACTTAAGTCACATTCCTCGAAATAAGAATTAAATATTTCTAAACCCCGGGTTACAGAGAGAGAAATTCTAGACATTATTGAAACCTCAGCACAAGTTCAGCTGGTGGTTATGATAATTTAAGTGGTCATACGATTGCGGCTTTAGGAGTGTACATTGCTAGCCCACAAATGCATATATTTAACTTATGTTTTTGAGTTAGGAGAATTCCCAAAAGACCTCAAAACCGCTATTGTAATTCTTGTTTTAAAAAATGATGACCGAAACGAAACCAGAAAACTATAGACCTATTTCTCTCTTGTCGCATTTGGGAAAAGATCTTAAAAAAATTTTAATTAAGGTGAGACTTATGTCTTTTTTTGCAGTCACAAAAAATATTATCTCCAGCGCAATTGGTTTTCGTCCGCATTTAAGTACGTCAAACGCAATACATAAATTAACTAGTAGCATTTATGATCATTGGATAACAATGAAAGAGTGTTAACTGTTTTTTTGGACTTGGCGAAAGCCTTCGATACAGTGAACCATGAAAGGTTAAAAAGCTAACTAGAAACATATTGGTGTGAGAGGGTCAGTTTTGGCAACTATTTAGTAGTTACCTTAGTAATCGTGGCCAAAATGGTCAAAATTGGTTCTACTTACAGTGAAAAAAAAATTATCAAATGGGGGGTGCCGCGGGTACTGTACTGGGACCAATTTTGGGTTCATAATATATATTTAACGATTTATGTAAACTGGATATTGAAGGAGAGTTTATAATGTACGCCGATGATCCGGCCTTAGTTTTTAGAGGCTTAGATTGGAATATTGTACACCGCAAGGCTAAAAATTCTATGTGTTTAGTTAAAAGTTGGCTCGACGATAATTTACTTATTTTAAATTATATAAACCGTCTACATGCCTATTACTATCTCAAGCAAAACGCAGCCAGAAATGACCGTTGCATTAAAATTAAAGTTACATGATTTGACTTGTCCAAAGGATTTCTTCTGCAACTGCTTAGAGATTAAAAATTGTTAGTGTGAAGTATTTAGGTATTGTCATTGATTTAATTTTTCGGTGGTCAGAGCATATAAGTACTTGTATTAAGAAAGTTAGAAGTTTGCTTATGTTTTTTTTATAGACTAAGGCATACAATTAGCAGGGAATTGCTATTGTTAGTATACAGAGCCTTGGGGCAGTCAAAATTACAATATGGGATTATTTGGGGGGGTTTGGGGAGGGGCTTATAAAAAGCATCTAACCCCGCTTATAATTATTCAGAGGGTTCTTCTAAAGATTGTTTTTTTGTAAGCCTAAATGGTACTCTTTCTAATTAAACCCTTTGAACTAAGTAAAATGCCCGATATCTACCAGATATTTTCAAACACGTTTTGATTCACACCTTCAAAATTTTAATATGTACATTTCTAAATTTAAAAAACCACTACTACAAATCCAGATTTTACAAAATTAATACCTAAAAATACACTCTATGTGTCCCTAAAAAACGCAAACTTATTGAGCAAAGACGTGTAGATTATCTTGGGCCATATTTTTTCAATCAGATACTCCTGGCTAACAGAAAAAGTACATCTTTAAGATATTTTAAGTATTCGTTAAAAAAAATGGATGAGTAAACCTGAAACGATATGCACTGTACTAGAATTTATGAATGTCTTAAATTAATTGTGAACCCATTAAACCCTTAATTATTAATTGACTTTAAATTTTTTTTTTTAAATGTTTTTGCCTTCTGTATTGTGTTTAATTTCTATGTATTAATATATTTTGTGTGCACTATGTCTATTACTTATTGTTATATATATATATGTATATATATATATATGAGTTTCTGCATATTTTTAAGTTGTTATTTTTTGTTACATCTATCACTTTCCGCATAAAATGATATGTGTATTATTTTTGACAGCCCGCACACAAGAGGTTTCCTATTGTGTATTTAATATATTTTTGTCATCATTTGGTATGCTAATAACTTTGTATTGTTACTTATGTGATGTTTTGTAATTTTGCAGGAATAAAATGCATTTAATTGAATTGAATTGAATTGAATTGAAAAATTGTGGGGATATTACATCTTTTTGTTGTTAGTTTCCTATACCAAGGGGTGAATGATGGACTTTGACTAACTTGTTAGGTCAAGAGTAGTTTTTTGACAGTTTTTGGGCCCACGTCCCCCCCCTTAAATGTAACCTCTTGTGTTTTAAAACGCTAGATATTTATAATGTTCAAAAGCATGTTTAAATTTTAAAACTTGTACAAATTACTACGCCTGAGTAATTACGCGTTTTGATTTTGATTTTGATTTTCCTCGGCCCCTATCGCCCCGGTTTTGGTTTTGAATGCTAAAATGATTGCGCATGAGGGACATATATGTGTAGCAGAAATTTCAAAATTCTAAGATGAACCGTTTTTCTCTGTAAAGCCCCGGCTGGGCCCGGGGTAGAATTGGCCCCAGAGCATGGCTCTGCTAATCGTGAAAGGCGATTCAAGAGAAAAGGGCCACCTCCAATCATCACTAGTAAAAGCGGAGTATCTTACTCCCCAAACTAGAGGCGAGCTCTGGCAATCGTCGTCGGGTACCTTTCCTCCTTCCCTTGAAAGACCCCCCGGCGACGATGACAATGACACAACGAACGATGACAAAGACGATGACCCACCGCGCGTGAGAAACCACCTTCCTCCACTTTTCCCGTGGCTGGTTCTGACCCCATGGGGTCCTCCTCCCCACCCAACTTTTGGGTAGAGTGGGGCGATTGACCTAACGTTTGACGCGTCCCTTAAACCAAACCCAAAAAAAAAAAATCTCTGTATAGCGTCTTATTCTTAGAGTTACTGAATTACCTAGCTTTTTTATAATTTTTGATTTTGCTCCGGTAACCGTTACCCAATTTTTTCTTTCCATATTCAAAAATGATAGAGAAGAGAGAAATCACAGTGTATTCCACGTTTGAAACTTCTCAGTTGTAGCGTTTTTTTTGAATGATTAATTTTTCAAAGTTCAGCTATGTTTTTTGTCAATTTTGGGCCTATGGTCCCCCCAAAATTTAGCCCCCTTTTGTTTTTGACCCCTAGATATTTATAAGATTAAGAACATTTTACATTTCAATTTTTTTACAAATTTACCACGCCTTAGTAATTACGTGTTTTGATTATCATCCAAAATTTTTTTTTTTCTCCGGTCCCTGTAACCCGATCTTGGTTTTTTAAAACAAAAGGGACTGCGTATTTAGGTACACCTAAGTGTGGTCCAAGTTTCATTGTTTCTAAAATTTACAGTTTTTTTCTGTAGGGCTCAATGTAGCTCCGCGGAGAATAAGGTAACTAGCTAGCTAGCCAGCCGGAAGGTTTTTGACGATTTTTGATCACTTTTGTAACCAGACGGAGTTATTTAAAACGGGTTTTTTTTTTTTTGAAGGTCATGGACCACGTATCAGGTCATATAACCGAGTTTGAAGATTGTAAATCTTTCGGGGCGACCTTTTTATAACTTAACCCTAAACCCATTTCATAAACTTTTCAATATTACAGGCGGCGCAATATGGCCTAACCGGTTGAAGCGCCTAGTTTCTAACGTATTTTTTAAACAATTGTGATTACATCGGGAAAGGGACGCGCTGAGCACATTAAGCAGGGTATCACTAAGTAAACAAGTTGTTTTTGGTTTCGACTATGTTTGACTAAGAGGAACGCTGACTGTTTTACAACAAACTATTAGCTGGTAACCAAGTGTGGTTTGGACGAGAGTTCTATTCGAGATGTCAAAGAAGAGGTGAGCCGAGCCTGAAAACAGAAGAAGTACCGAGCCTCCCGCCTGGCGGGGGTAGCGCAGTACCTGAAGATTGAGACCTACCTTTGGACATCGGCCAGAAGTTTAGAAGAGACACAAGAAGAACTACCGAGCGCTCCCGCCTGGCGGGGTAGCGCAGTAAACCCGAAGATTGAGACCTACACTTTGGACATCGGGGCAGAAGTTTAGAAAGCACAAGAAGAACCGAACAGGACCGGACGGTTGTCAGTAACAAGCTTGGGGAAACCTGGTGAGCAGGCAACATGAATGATTGGTTTTTCAGTTATTTGTTTTCATTAACTTGGGGGTCCCGGGGGCCGAGACCTCGCTAGTCCCGACCACAGTCTTATCCAGATTTCTGTAATCTATGAGTTTAATAAACTAGGCATTCTTCTCGTGTTTGAAACACGTATTTTAACTGTGTAAAACCATGTTCATCTTCCAACCCGAATTCCTCAAAACACAGTACGACCTTGGTCAACGATTTCTGAGTGAGGGGAAGGGTAGGATCGACAGCTACGCCCTATATCCCCTAGGCTAAAGTGGATCTTTATCATCTAACGGTTGACGTGCCCTTAATCCAAATCAACAAAGAAAATCACATCAAACACATTTCCGTATTTATTTAAAGGGGTATTTAACCGCTAAACTCAAAAAATATATTTCATTCAGGCTAACTAGTAATGAATTAAGCAATCAACAAAAAAATTATTGGGGCGACCATGACCTCCCCAAAAAAATTGTCAACTTGACATTTTTCGGAGCTAGGTCCCATCGGCAAAATCTCCCATAAGAAATAACATGGGGACGATCTTTATGCCCCTAGACCTTGGAGGATTTTGATCCAAAAAAAAATTAGCCATTATTGACGTAAATCGACAGCCTTTTCTGTAAATTCTCTTTATTTGTTTTGTGTTTGGGCAAGTAGTTCGTCAAATATGCTGATACCCAAGATGGGGTGTGATTTTGGAATGCATATTTTTGCGTGTTTGAGGTTATTTGGGCACAGTTTTTAAGACACGATGTTATAAAGTGGCATTTTAGATTGGTACTATGCTCTAGTATCTATGTGGACCAAAACGAAAAAGGTTAAAGCCCCATTTAGGAAATTTTCCAAACATCAATTTTCGATAATTTCTGGATTAAAAAAATTTAAAAATCGTGTTAAATCACAGTTACAAATATAATTTTTAACGGGGCATTTAAGTGTAGTATTGGGGCTATAGTCACGTGGTAAAAAATAATTTTCGGGGTTTTAAGCCCTTTAAGTTAATAATTATTCTTTTGCCGTCACTATCCCCCTCTTATTTTTTTCATTTACGTTATATAAACATTAAAAAAATCATAACCATAAACACACAATAAACTCATTCTATTTACAATATCACAGGGGGCGCAATATGACCTAACCGGTTTGAAGCGCCCTTGTTTCTCACGTGTTTCTACCAAATTCGTTTTGCCGTTTCCCAAACTCGTGCCTCGTATTCTAACACTGGGTAGCCGACATCGATGCAACGTCATATTCTGACTGTACCGAATACAATGCGCTCCTATCATATGATAACGTCGACAAACTGAAAAAAGTAATTTTAAGTAATTTTTATACCAAAAGTATTAATTATCTAACATATTTCACTTTTAAATGATATAATTTAAAATTACCACCATCGTCGTTACCCAGCAAACATGCGACTCTGGACCCCTTGCGGGACAACCAAGGGAAGTGCGGGTAAATTGCGGGCACGGGAATGACACGGGACAACCCGCACGGGTCCCGCACGGTAAAGTTTAGGGACATTTATAACTGGGACAGCTACGGGACAACCCGCACGGGTCCCGCGCGGGAAACTAAAGGGATACTTTAAAATGTGGGGTAATTATATTAAAACAACACGTGTGTATATATTGCATACGTCGCAGCAACGCGAGGCGGGTGAGCTAGTTCCGTTTATAAACTAAGAAAATAACATTAAAATAATACTCACAGACAAATTGTATCCGGTTTTAGTGCCCTAGTTTCTCACGTCGTCCTCGTCTTGGGTGAAGATTCGTATTCCGGATGTCTCGTGTTGATTCCCGCCGTTGCCAATCCTGTCTTACACCATACTATGTTAGCAGAATGTATTGTATATGATGCCTCGCGCACGCAATACGATCTCTCCCAATCATATGAAGAACTTCTATGGTAACGGCGAATAACTTTCCAAATTTCTCATTCAATGAAGGTAATGTATTTAACAAAATTTTGTTATTATCAAAAACATTTCTTTAATGTATGTATTTCCATTCAAATTTTTGTTTTGCTTACTGTCATCACCATCATTTTGTTTTCTTATAAATACACTTAGAATTCAACACCAATAACTTGCTTCATTACCTTTCAATATCACAGAAGGCGCAAGATGACCTAACTCGTTGAAGCGCCCTTGTTTCTCACGTCGTCGTGAGAATGAGATTCTGCAATGTATATCTCAAAAAGATGAAAATAATATACAAATACAAATACACGACGTGTGTGCTACCTGTGCGACCTAAATGAATCTAGGTGCATTATGTACTAACGGTTGACGTGGCCTTAAACCAAAAGATATTTGTAGATTGAGCTTTGGTTTCTCACGGACAGTTGATGTTAACTTACATCGTACAAGGTTCATCTAAATGTTGAAAGTGTACATAACAAAAAATGGTAACAAACATGTTTGTCATTGGTCATTGCTTCAAATAGAAACAAAACCATTCCCATGACTCACAACATCACAGACAACGCAATATGACCTGCCCGGTTGAAGCGCCCAGGTTTCTCACTCTGATGTTCTTTATTAAAACAACAATTATTTTTACTATTGTTATCACTGATACTTAGAAAACAGGCACTTTATGACCTAACGGTTGACGAGCCCTTAATTTTAATAATAATGACAATGACGACCGCGACGTGACAATCCTCTTTCCTCCCCTTACCCGTGGCTGTTTCTGACCAGCATGGGCCCCTCCCCCCCCCCCCCCATTATATCCTAACGGTTGACGCGTCCTTATATAAAAAAAAGTGTTTTAACTTTCATTCATTTCCCTCGGTTTATCTCTTTTATTTCCTTATACTTAAGACAACAATATGTTCATCACACACAACATAAACTCATTTTAGTAACTGGCAATATCACAGGCGGCGCAACATGACCTAACCGGTTGAAGCGCCCTAGTATCTCACGTCGTCGTAGATTCTTCAGTTTACCGGTTTGTCTTTTTCGACAGTGCCTGTAAAAGAAAACAGACAAATTAAACTTTCTAATCGTCATTGCGGGAAGTTTACAAATCCTCAAGGTCACTCGCGCTTCTTGTTGCGTTGTGAACACTTGACGCGTATCGCCCGCGCCCTATGTATGTTGACGTTTTGCTTCCTCGTTATTTCTATGATTTAATCCAAATTTATTTTCCTCTACACTTGCGGCCGGCGAAGTCGTCTCTCCTTGAATAGAAATACATAATAATCTTACTTATAAACAAAACAGGTCTAATCTGTTGTCAAAAATTGAATTAAATCAATTATGGTGTTTGTAATTGAAATTTAAATATAAAATTATTTTACTCACCGGCATTTACCGATTCGTATTTATTTATTTTTAAATTCAAGTAATGTTTTCTCTAAAATGTTTCGTTTGCCTTCGGTATTTTGACTATTTTCTTTTCAAAATTGTGTTTTCATGATTATTTATTCATTATCCATTTCCCTCGGGTCATATTGTTCTTATCTTTTATGAACTTAGAACACAATTTGTAATCATTAAAACACCATTAACTCATTTCATTAACTTGAGTCATAACAGGCGGCTCAATAAGACCGTATATCGGTTGAAGTGTCCTAATTTCTCACGTCGTAGTCATACAAAACAAGACGGGGTTCGCATTGTTTAACCTTTGTTCTACTAAGTATATTTGGATACGTGGTTCTGTAATTAATAATTAATTTAACAAAATTTCGTTCTATTATTAAAAACAGTTCCTTTATTTATTTACTTTAATTCAAATAAATAAGTTTTCTTTTCTTTTATAAACTTTAATCATGAAATATATCATAAAACTCATTTCAATAACTTTCAAATCCATAGGCGTAGTAATATAACCTAAGCGGTTGAAGCGCCCTAGTTTCTCACGTCGTTGTACATGGGTTTTTCGCTGGGTGGGTCACAGCATACGATTATCGAATACTACTCGCAAACATCAGGTAGTAAGAAGAAATGAATATTACTCTCCGAAACTAGAGGCGAGCTCTGACGATCGTCGTCGGGGACACGTTTCCTTCCCTTGACGACCTTTCCGATGACGATAAAATAGACGATGACGACCGCGACGTAAGACCCCCCCCCCATTTCTCCCCCTATAGACCAGTCGAGAAATCAAAATTTATGCTTAGAAATCAATGTTAGCGGCAAAATGTGAGACATTTGAGTACCGGGCTGATTTATAGGTAAAAAAAAAACAATAAATCCGAATTTGCCCGGTACCACCTCGGATTTTGTCCCGTTTGTCCAGAATCCAAGATGGCGTCCAACAAGGTGTAAAATCCGGATAAACCCATTAAAAGTACTATTTTTGTTCATTGAACACGTCAGTGGGGTTCATTTCACGGTTTTAGGTGTCGCGGAGAACGATTAAAAGTGTGGCGTAAAAGCCCCAGAAACTGAAGTACCATTTTCAAAATGGCGGCCACTTTGATGGAGAAAACTGGGTCTATTTCCCCCTTTGAGTAAATACCATTTTTAAAGTGGAAGACATTGTGGTACCGGGCTGAATAATGGTAATAACCCCGCTGAATCTTAATCTGCCCGGTACCACCTCAGATTTTGACCCATTTGCCCGAAATTCAAGATGGCGTCCTACATAGTGTTGAAAAGCGCAGGAAAAGTCCTATTATTTTGGGTAAACACTTAAGGAGGGTTCATTTTAGGTTTTCGGGGTCAAGGAGAACGATGGAATGTGTTGTGGAAACGCAAAAGAACCGGAAGTACCATTTTCAAAATGGCGGCCACGTTCATGTGGAAAAAAACGGTTTTTTCCGTTTTTCGGGATAAATACCATTTCATGTGTGAGACATTTGGGTTCCGGCAAAATTTGTAAGAAACAAACTATGTCAAATCTGAATTTGCCCGGTACCATCTTGGATTTTGACCCATTTGCCCGGATTTCATGATGACGTGCAACAAGTTGTTTAAAAGGGATACATCTATTTATAGTCCTATTAGTGCTTGGATGAACACCAAAGAAGGGCCCATTAAAGGGTTTTCCGGGTCAAGAAGAGCGATAGAACGGGTTGCGGTAACGCCCAAAAAACGGAAGTACCATTTTCAAAATGGCGTCCACTTTGATATGGCGAAAAGTGTTTTTAGCCCCCTTTGGGTAAATACCGTTTTATACGTGTGACACATTGTGGTACCGGGGTGAATTAGGGGTAACAAGCCCCGCTGAATCTTAATCTGCCCGGTACTACCACCAGCGAGGCTTATTATACCCATAATTCAGCCTGGTACCACAATGTCTCACACGTATAAAATGGTATTTACCCAAAGGGGGCAAATTTTTTTTTTCGCAATATCAAAGTGGCCGCAATTTTGAAAAGGGTACTTTTGTTTTATTGGGCGTTACCGCAAAACGTTCCTTCGCTCTTCTTGACCCGGTAAACCCTTTAATGGGCCCTTCTAAGGTGTTCATCCAGCACTGATAGGACTTTAAATAGGTGTATCCCTTTTTAACAACTTGTTGCACGTCATCATGAAATCCGGGCAAATGGGTCAAAATCCAAGATGGTACCGAGCAAATTCAGATTTGACATAGTTTGTTACTTACAAATTATGCCGGTACCCAAATGTCTCACACATGAAATGGTATTTATCCCGAAAAACGGAAAAACACGTTTTTTCCACATGAACGTGGCCGCCATTTTGAAAATGGTACTTTCGGTTCTGGGGCTTTTACGCAACACATTCCATCGTTCTCCTTGACCCCGAAAACCTTAAAATGAACCCTCCTTAAGTGTTTACCCAAAATTAATAGGACTTTTCCTGCGCATTTCAACACCATGTTGGACGCCATCTTGAATTCCGGGCAAATTGGTCAAAATCTGAGGTTGTACCCGGCAGATTAAGATTCAGCGGGGTTTATTTCCCATAATACAGCCGGTACCACAATGTCTCACACGTATATAATGGTATTTACTCAAAGGGGAAAATAGACCCAGTTTTTCTCAATCAAAGAGGCCACCATTTTTGAAAATGGTACTTCCGTTTCTGGGGCTTTTACGCAACACTTTTAATCGTTCTCCACGACACCTAAAACCGTAAAATGAACCCAACTGACGTGTTCAATAAACAAAAATACTACTTTTAATGGGTTTATCCGAATTTTACACCTTGTTGGACGCCATCTTGGATTCTGGGCAAACGGGACAAAATCCGAGGTGGTACCGGGCAAATTCGGATTTATTGGGGTTTTTTACCTACAAATCAGCCCGGTACCCAAATGTCTCACATTTTGCCGCTAGTATTAAAAATCTTAAATTTTTTTACCAGTCTACTACCCGTGGCTGGTTCTGACCAGCATGGCCCCTACTCCCGATATCCCCTATGCTTGAGTGGTGCATTACGATCTAACGTTGACGCGCCCTTAATATAAATAAACAATAAAAGCTGTATTCTGCAGTAAAGGAAGTTTGATTATTTATTTTTCTTCAACAAATTCCTCCATTTAATGCGAGAAAAGAGCATAGCTTCAATGCAAACTTGGAGAATGACAACCTTATGACAATAAACATATTAATATATATAAACAGCATTATGACTACGACAACACACACTATGTTGATGGTTCGGTCCAGCTTGGGACTTTCCACCCCACATCCTTAGGCACAGTGGCGTAATAGGTCCTAACGGTTGACGCGCCCTTGATACAAACAAACTAAACAAACATCAGAATACGATCTTCGTCTGCAGCATTGAATCGTGCATAACAAATCTCTTTCGAGTGTGAGACGGTATCTATGTGGGATTTTATTCATTTATTCAACGTCTATCTCTAAATGAACAAAGATATTTACTGAACAAGGACGAAGGATAGGCAGGTCTGTATTTGTTTTGCTCGCTGTTACTTTGCCATCTTATCTAACACCATATGTAAGCCGAATGTAGGTCACAAAATGCCGTACTTACGCAATTTCCGGTAATGTATTGTCAGGTAACCACCCTTGAAACAAGAGTTTCTGTGCCCGGAAGTGGTTAAACCGAACAAAACAAAGATAAAATTGCTAGCTCAAAAATAACGGGAGAACACTAAACTCCAATTAAATAAATAAGAAAAATTAATATTAATTAATTAATTATAAATCATAATTAATTAATTAATTTGGTAAATGAATTTTTAAAAAAAAACTGAAAACAAACTTAAATTTAAGAGTAGGATCAAAATGGATCTATCTACTAAATCATGAGATTAGCAAAATGAGTTTCCATTTGAAATATAATTAATATCATAAAAAGAACAATTACATTAATTGTTAAAACAGCCTGCCTACCTATGGATCCAAGTCTACACAATGTTCTAAATACCCTTGGCTAATCCACCTGCCTAATTACATTTCTTTTTACCCTCCAAAAATTTACAAAAATAATAAAAGATTGATAATGAATTTTAATAAAGAAATGAATTTAATTAAGAATAATGAATTTGTGTACTCATCGTTTTACTGCGCATGAATGGTCGCGAGTTCGATTCTCCTAGTTCCGTTTACTCAGCTGAGGATGATGTCCATTTGTCGTCGGCAATTCACAGCTGGACCATCACGAGTGGGGGGGGACTGGATGCGCGCGCAGTTGGATACTGGCACACCGTTCGGTTTCACTGGTGAGCACACGAACACTTCCGAAGGTTTCCGATCCGTGAATATGGAATGTTTAATTGACGAATTATACTCGGCGAATTAATTAATTACGTGATATTTAGTGTATCACTTAACTGTTCCAAAGGATGACTGACGAATTACACTCGGCGAATTAATTAATTACGTGATACGTTTATTGTAATTCGGTGAAATAAATCAAGGATATGAATTCAAATACCTTCTAACAGATTTAAAAAGAAAGAAAAATCACTTTTCACTTTTATCCGCACTCACAAACATTACTTCCTACGAGGCACAGGAAGCCAAAAACAAATCCTAAGACGACACCATCCTGACCAGTCGGCAGGTAGGTCCTCCGTCCAAACAAAATCTGCTAATTAATCGCACCCGCGCAGTGCGCGCCACGACACCCCCGACACCTCTCACAACACTCTCCACTCACTTCTCCTGCCTATCCATCTCGGAGGGTTCCCTTTATGGACTTTTCTCCCCCTACTAGGTCACGTGATAATACGTCACGGCTATCGTATGACCAAACTAGTTTCAAGGTAAAAATCTCGCCCCTCAGCCTCCCTTGACCTAGAAGCTCGACTTCTCTTAGAGTGATGCTATTCTATTTTCCCCGAAACCAATCAATGGTGGAATTCTTAGTATCTGCAGGCTTCGAGAACAAATCGAAACTCGGGCTGCAGAAATATTGAATGCGTTCATGCGAATGATTCAGATGGTAAGTTCAAAATACACAATGTTGACAATATTAGTGAACTTCAAACATTAATTACTCCCTTAATACTCTATGAAATGACTTGAAATAAAAAACATTCATCTTATTTTACCTGTCTCTATATATTGATGTACTTTACTAATTGAAAATCAGACTATAAATGGCTTAATTAGCTTGATTAGCTAATCATTAATTTATTGCTAATTACGAGTTCATATTCGTAATTACAATGAATCATTATGATTACTGGTGATATATGGATGTATCAGTGATATAAACATGTTTGATTCCATGAATATTAATGAAGTTATTAAATTAATTGAATAAATTTGCATGTCATTTTACCCATATCATAGATATACACATAAAAATAGCTATGAGAGCCTTTGAACCTTTACAGTATTTAACCAAATTTAAATTCACATAAACCCCGTTATTTATTTTATAAAATAACAAACAATGTTTCTATTGCTGTTACTATCATCGGTTCCAATTTCTTTTCTAAAAAAAAATGAAAGCCATATAATCATCAAACACACCATTAACTCATTTTATTTACTCACCGTTTCACAGGAGGTTCCATACCGGTTGAAGCGCCTTAGTTTCTCACGTCGTCGTCGTCGGGATTTTCCTACTGTTCCCCTGTCTGGGCCCGGGGTAGAATTGGCCCAGAGCAATGCTCTGCTATTCGTAAAAGGCGTTCAAGAGAAAAGTTCCACCTCGCAAACATCAGCTAGTATGGAGGGTTGTATTTTACTACCCGAAAATAGGGGCGAGCTCTGGCAATCGTCGTCGTGGACCTTGACCCCTTCCCTTGACGACCCCTCGAAAACGATGACAATGACACAACGAACTATGACAAAGACGATGACGACCGCGACATGAGAAACCCCCCTTCCTCCCCTTACCCGTGGCTTGTTCTGACCAGCATGGACCCCTCCCCCCCCCCCTAGGTTAGAGTGGTGCATTATGACCTAACGGTTGACGCGTCCTTAATCCAAATAAACAACAAAAAAAGCGTTGTGAGGAAAGAGAGGCATTCCATTGAACGAATAATAAATTCTCTAGAAGGAATTATATCGTAAGTTCAATAATATAATACGGAGGAAAGTCGAGGGAGATGAGCTAGCTGAGAAGGCCCTCAAGCCACATTTGATCGAATGCCTTAGCAACGTCCAGGAAAATGGCTGCCGTCTTCTGTTGGTTGTCACGCGCAGTTGTGATGGTAGAAACTACACGTGCAACTTGATGAACTGACGAATGCCCTGCCCGAAAACCAGATTGTTCCGGGGGATGACCGCGTGGCTTTCAGCGTGTTTCTGCAGTCTTGTCAGCGCTGCACCCTCTCGAACATTCTCGAGGTGACGGACACATTCAGCTCAGTAAACCCACTGTCAATTTTTAAGCACGTGGTCAAATGAGGAACTTCCCATCCTAGGTTCTATTTTAGTGGATGTTAAGTTGCATGATTGCAAAGCTGCTTTACCCCTAATGGTAATGAATCAAGATGGACCAACCTTGATGGGTAGGGATTGGTTTACACATTTAAATGTATCTGTGAGTGCAATCAAAAGGTTAGAAATTGCACCCATCACCGAATTGCCTCACCAGATAAGCGATTTTCAGGATGTATTTTCTCCTGAGTTAGGCAAGTACAGCGGACCACCGGCAAGTATTGTACTTAAGCCTGATGCTAAACCGGTTTTCCGGCAAGCAAGGGATGTACCATTTTCAAGGCTACCTATGGTCAATGCAACTATTGACAGTTTAGAATCAGCTGGGGTCTTTGTTCCTATGTTGTTTACAAAATGGGCCTCGAGCACTGTCAACAGAGTTAAAGCCGATCGTACCATACGCATATGCGGTGACTAAAGTAACACTGTCAACCTTGCTTGTGAGACCAAAGGTTACCCATCGCCTTCCGTCGACAAGATGCTAGTCAAACTCACCGGAAGCAAGCATTTCACAAAGCTAGACCTAACTAACGCGTTTTTTACAAATTTCTGTAGATCAAGAGTCTTCGGAGCTGCTCACACTGAACACTCATCGCGGCCTTTTCAGGGTAACCAGGTAACCATTTGGTTTGTAGTCTTTTCCTGCTATATTTCAAAGGATCATGGATGTTCTTGTCGCTGGCATCCCAGGAGTGGTGGTGTTTATCGATGAACTGCTAGTCACGGCGCCCACCATAGAAGAAATGTGGAGACGGGTAAGGCTAGTACTAGGCAGGCTCCAAGCAGCTGTGTTACGTCTACGCAGGGACAAATGTCAGTTTGATGTTAGATCGCTCGATTTTCTGGTATATCATGTATCTTCTGAGGGTATCAGTCCTTCCAAAAAGAAGATTGAGGCACTACTCAATGCCCCTGTCCCACAGAACAAAAATGAATTGATGGTTTTCTTGGGGTTTGTGAATTATTACGATAGATTCTTTCAAGACAAAGCTACAAGTTTAGGCTTTTGTATAACCTTCTTCAAGAAAAGATTTCATGGCAATGGACAGAGAAGGAACAAGCATGCATGGATTATGTTAAAGAGGTTATGGGTTCAGGTATCATTCTGGCTCATTACGATCCCAAGCTGCCGATCGTATTGGCATGTGACGCATCTCCTAGTGGTGTTGGTTGTGTACTTTCACAGATTCAGCCCAATGGCGTGGAAGCCCCTGTAGCATGTGCATCCAGAACGCTACATCCTAACGAAGTTATGTTCGCTCAGATCGATCGTGAAGCTCTTTCGATCATATTTGGTGTGCTAAAATTCCACATGTACTTGGCTGGAAATGATTTCACTATTATCACTGATAATAAGCCTCTACTAGGTATTTTCAGGCCGGATAAGCAAATACTTATGGTTCTGTCTCCTCGTATGCTTCGCTGGAATCTCATGCTGAACCAGTACAACTACAAGCTTCAGTACAAGCCAGGACCCAAACATGCAAATGCTGATTTCTTTAGCCGTTTCGCTGTTTAAGATTCCATGTCGGAACCTATATTTCCAGAACCAGCAGGAATCCTGTTCCTGGACCAAGGAACGCAACATGCTAGTCTCAATGCTACTGCAATTGCAGAAGAGACCAAGAAAGATCATTTTCTTTCGAAAGTCTACTCGTACATCCAGCACGGGCGTGATCGTCATCTGCTTCCAGACGAGACTAAGAAATATCTAGGCCCAGAGGGAACCCTGTCTACGCTTCGTGGTTGTGTGTTAAGAGGTGATCGAGTAGTCATCCCGACTTCAATGAGAAATCAAGTTCTCAACCAGTTGCACAGAGTACACCTTGGTATTGTTCGTACAAAAGCTGTGGCTCGATCATATGTTTGGTGGCCAAACATTGATGCAGAAATCGAGAATTTCGTGAGTTGATGTAATGAATGCTCGCTCTACAGGTCACAGCCATCACGAGCTCCGATCATTCCTTGGACGCCAACGAAAAACCTTGGTCGCGTCTTCATGCTGATTTCGCGGGCCCTTTTCACGGTAATCCTTTTCTCATCGTTATTGACTCTCATAGTAAGTGGATGGAAGTGTTAGACACTGATGGATCCATGTCGTCTTCAACAGTAATTCATTCCTTACGCACCAGTTTTAGTACTCACGGTATCCCTGACGAAGTAGTCACAGATAATGGCTCCTGTTTTCGGTCAGAAGAATTTGCCTCTTTTCTGAAAGAGAACCAAATCAACCACATTCGCTCCGCTCCGTACCAACCAGCTAGTAACGGTCAGGCGGAACGCACAGTACAAACAATCAAGAATCTGCTCAAGAAGGTAAACGAAGATCAGTGGGAAGTAGAATTACCCAGAATTCTGCTTACGTTAAGAACTACTCCCAACGCAAGTGGATACTCGCCTTCAGAGTTACTCATGGGACGTAAAATCGCTACGTTATTGGACAGATTACACCCTGCAAATGTGCAGTCCTCACGGGAATCTCAAGCTGTTTGCAGTTCTCTGGACATATCCGCGACAAGGATTTTCAACGAGAATGACTCCGTCCTATACAGAATCTACAATATTCCTGGTCAAAAGTGGGCTGCAGGTGTGATAATGTCAGTGGAAGGTCCTAGAAACTTCACTATACTTACCAGTGAAGGTACGATGGAACGACGTCATCTTGACCAGCTACGTCGCAGAGTTTCTAATCCTCCTGTTCCTACTACACCAATTCCGATCTCCCTTAACCCTACTCCTTATGTAATACAGGAACATACTAATGCTGATGTTTCTGTGCCCGAGGTTCTGTCCGAGTCTGCACAGGTGCCAATCGCTGTTCTCCCCAGGGTTGACCCGGACGTTGCAGCTACATCGCATTCGCATCGCAAGGTTCCACCTGTGAGACCATCTTCATCAACTCCAGAAGCTGTACGAAGGTCCTCAAGACAAGTTACAAAGCCTTCGTATCTCAGTGATTTGTTGATTTAATGATTTATCTATCTTTGCTAACCCTTTTTGCTATTATTTCAGTCCTTCAGACAAAGGGATTTATTTTGAATTATCTTAGCCCATATGGCATTCTATATTTTTCCGTGTCTTTATTTTAAAGGCGGAGACTTGTTGTGTATTCAACAACAGACTTTGATTGACTTTGAATCGCGCGCCTTGGCGTCAACGCACAACGCTACCTATGTTGAGCAGGCGGTGAGTTTCTCACATCTGACTTCAGTGGTCGTACTTCCGTTTCCTTATTACTTCATCAGCCATTATGTAGATGGAAGCTAACCTACTTATTATTGTGTATCGTAATCTTGTATCATCTGTTTAATATCATGTTAAATAAACAACAGAGTAAGTTAAAATGTTGTTGTTATTATTGTTACATAATAACACAATAACAACAATGACAACTCTGCACTCGCCGAGTGCATGCCAATGGAAAACGCCATTACAATCACGGGCGGTGCAATATGACCTAACCGTTGACGCGCCCTGAATCGAAATAACTTTAAAAAAAGAAAATCCCTGTCTGGGTCCGGGGTAGAATTGGCCCAGAGCATGGCTCTGCTTATCGTAAAAGGCGATGAACGAGAAAATGTTCACCTCGCAAACATCAGCTAGTAAGAAAGGGAGTATATTATTCTCCAAAACTAGAGGCGAGCTCTGGAAATCGTCGTCGGAGAGGAACCCTAGGCCCTATAGCAGTTTTAGAACACCTTACGGGTGTAGGCCTCGTCTATGGCTATAAATACAAAGTTTTTTTATTGCACTATCTGACTTACTTTTAAGTGATGTACAATCATCTACAAAGAATCAATAATCGTGACATTCGTAGAGGGAGACCAGAAATTGATCTTGATTAACAATTTATGATAACTATTTGGTTATTAGCTAACCAATAATCTTTTAGGCTAGTTAATCTCTGCTATGGGCGTATTTCGAATCTCTATTTTACATGTTACGTATAACATAAACGTACAGAATTTCGGTTATTAGTTTCTTTCGAGAATTGTCAACGTAGATATCATTAATCCAAGGCTTTTCTATCAAATAAACTTTTCTGAAAGATCAACGGTTCGAGCCCTGGCGTACGTACAAGAGTGAAATTAGATTTTCTAACTACTGCGGACCCGGCACCTCCACCAAATTCACTCGGAATTTTACACTCTTAGTTATTCTACTCTTGTCGAGCACCTAGGGATCTGAAAATTTGATACGACACCCTCGTCTACCCTGTGTTTCGTATTTGCCATGGGGGACGCCTTCAGGTAGGGCCCTTCTTTGCACTTACGCCAGGCGTCGCGTGGCGTCGCGGTGCCGGGAGCAAAACCTTTCTTTCATAAGAGTAACTTGACGAATCGTGTGCGAGTGTTAAATTTCACATTGACAGAATACTCTCTTTGGGATACGTCTTGGGACTTTACAAACCCGGAAGGTCCCTGGTACCGTCGTTTCCGAGGGGCCAGCGCCGGAAGTGAGCCACTGCCAAGGTGCGTCGGGTCGTTAGCGGCCGTTGAATGTATCGGAATTTCGACTAGTGTCAAAATGTAGGTTTGAGATACACACTATATAGGCAAAGGCAAGAGGCGTTGCTATAGGTCGTGCAATACACCACCATACACCACCTACCATTGGTTAACATTACAGATCAGTTGCTGATCGTTGCGGTGTTGCCAATTCGGCTGCCTGGAGATCCGTGTATCGTTTGTGCCACATTACTGTTGTTGCTGAATCAAGAAGCTGGAGTTATTAAATGGCCAACTGTTAAGCAGCAAATATTGTTAGAAAGTGAACCAATTTTCCAGGTGTGTTCCAAAATACAGTAAACTTAAAATTTAACATTGTATATTCTATACTTGATTTAAAACAGGATTTTTGAACAAGTTTTCTTATTTTTCTAGGTGCAATGGGGTTCATTGATGGATCACACACTCCAATCAATGCCCCTACTGATTCACCTGCGCCATATGTGAACCGCAAATCATTTCATTCACTGTTTCTACAGGCCGTATGTGGCCATCGCATGTACTTCATTGATTGTTATGTAATCTGTTAAAAAAAAATCTATTCACATCATACACATTTTTTTTTTTACTTTCATTCATATTAATAACTTTGGTTTGCTATTACTATCATAATCATTTATATTGTTTTATATACACTTAGAAAACAATCTAATCACCAAAGACACCATTAACTCATCTCATCAACTTTAAATATCACAGGCGGCACAATATAACCTAACCGGTTGAAGCTCCCTAGTTTCTCACGTCGTCAATTCTGAGGAATTGTGGCACGGTAAAGAACTTGCGATACTTGTCAGCTCATGATATTGCTCAGAGTCTTGGACCATTCAAGACACGTGCTCTTCCTATGTTTCATGCCCTTACCGGATGTGACACTGTGTCTAGCTTTGCTGGTCACGGTAAAAAGAAGGCCTGGTCAACTTGGAAGGTCAAGCCTGAACTGACGGATGCTCTTCTCGCAATATCTCATGCACCCAAAGAAATCCCAGTAGACGTGTTACACACCATCGAGAGATTCGTTGTTTTTTTGAACGATAGAACCAGTACAGGTGGCGACATTTGGAAAAGTAAGAACAAAGCTTTTTACAAGAAACTCTTTTGTGCAAAACATTCCTCCAACATGAGCAGCTCTCGCACAACATGGTAAAGAGCGGTGAACAGGGAGGCCATGAATGGGGAGATGTTATAGCAGATCCTGAGCTACCTCCACCAACTTGCTGGGGTTGGAGCAGAACGGATGATGGCTGTATGAACCGCTTTGGACAGACTTACCAGATGCACCTTCATCATGCTTGGAGCTCATTTCATGCAATGTACCAAGAACTGTCAGGGAAACAGGTGTAAGTGCAAACAAGGCCCAACTTCCGTGCACTGGACTGTGTGGGTGTGACGGAGACTGTTATTGCAGATCCTGAGCTACCGCCACCAACTTGCTGGGGGTGGAGCAGAACGGATGATGGCTGTATGAACCGCATTGGACAGACTTACCAGATGCACTTTTATCATGCTTGGAGCTCATTTCATGCAATGTACCAAGAACTGTCAGGGAAGTGCAACAAGGCCGAACTACCGTGCACTGGAATGTGTGGGTGTGACGGAGATGTTATTGCAGATCCTGAGCTACCACCACCAACTTGCTGGGGGTGGAGCAGAAACGGATGATGGCTGTATGAACCGCATTGGACAGGCTTACCCGATGCACTTTTATCACGCTTGGAGCTCATTCCATGCAATGTACCAAGAACTGTCAGGGAAACAGTTGTAAGTGCAACAAGGCCGAACTTCAGTGCACTGGACTGTGTGGGTGTGACGGAGACTGTTATTGCAGATCCTGAGCTACCGCCACCAACTGCTGGGGGTGGAGCAGAACGGATTATGACTGTATGAACCGCATTGGACAGACTTACCAGATGCACATTCATCAGCTTGGAGCTCATTTCATGCAATGTACCAAGAACTGTCAGGGAAACAGGTTGTAAGTGCAACAAGGCCGAACTCCCGTGCACTGGACTGTGTGGGTGTGACGGAGACTGTTATTGCAGATCCTGAGCTTCCTCCACCAACTTGCTGGAGGTGGAGCAGAACGGATGATGGCTGTATGAACCGCATTGGACAGACTTACCAGATGCACTTTCATCATGCTTGGAGCTCATTTCATGCAATGTACCAAGAACTGTCAAGGAAACAGGTGTAAGTGCAACAAGGCCGAACTCCCTGCACTGGACTGTGTGGGTGTGACGGAGACTGTTATTGCAGATCCTGAGCTACCGCCACCAACTTGCTGGGGGTGGAGCAGAACGGATGATGGCTGTATGAACCGCATTGGACAGACTTACAGATGCACTTTCATCATGCTTGGATCTCATTTCATGCAATGTACCAAGAAACTGTCAGGGAAACAGGTGTAAGTGCAACAAGGCCGAACTCCTGTGCACTGGACTGTGTGGGTGTGACGGAGACTGTTATTGCAGATCCTGAGCTACCGCCACCAACTTGCTGGGGGTGGAGCAGAAACGGATGATGGCTGTATGAACCGCATTGGACAGACTTACCAGATGCACTTTCATCATGCTTGGATCTCATTTCATGCAATGTACCAAGAACTGTCAGGGAAACAGGTGTAAGTGCAACAAGGCCGAACTTCCGTGCACTGGACTGTGTGGCTGTGACGGAGACTGTTATTGCAGATCCGGAGCGACAGCCACCAACTTGCTGGGGGGGGAGCAGAACGGATGATGGCTGTATGAACCGCATTGGACAGACTAACCAGATGCACTTTCATCATGCTTGGATCTCATTTCATGCAATGTTCCAAGAACTGTCAGGGAAAACAGGTGTAAGTGCAACAAGGCCGAACTTCCGTGCACTGGACTGTGTGGGTGTGACGGAGACTGTTATTGCAGATCCCGAGCTACCTCCACCAACTTGCTGGGGGGGAGCAGAACGGATAATGGCTGTATGAACCGCATTGGACAGACTTACCAGACGCACTTTCATCATGCTTGTAGCTCATTTCATGCAATGTACCAAGAACTGTCAGGGAAACAGGTGTAAGTGCAACAAGGCCGAACTCCCGTGCACTGGACTGTGGGGTGTGACGGAGGCTGTTATTGCAGATCCTGAGCTACCGCCACCAACTTGCTGGGGGTGGAGCAGAACGGATGATGGCTGTATGAACCGCATTGGACAGACTTACCAGATGCACTTCATCATGCTTGGAGCTCATTTCATGCAATGTACCAAGAACTGTCAGGGAAACAGGTGTTAGTGCAACAAGGCCGAACTTCCGTGCACTGGACTGTGTGGGTGTGACGGAGACTGTTATTGCAGATCCAGAGCTACCTCCACCAACTTGCTGGGGGTGGAGCAGAACGGATGATGGCTGTATGAACCGCATTGGACAGACTTACCAGATGCACTTTCATCATGCTTGGAGCTCATTTCATGCAATGTACCAAGAACTGTCAGGGAAACAGGTGTTAGTGCAACAAGGCCGAACTCCCGTGCACTGGACTGTGTGGGTGTGACGGAGACTGTTATTGCAGATCCTGAGCTACCTCCACCAACTTGCTGGGGGTGGAGCAGAACGGATGATGGCTGTATGAACCGCATTGCACAGACTTACCAGATGCACTTTCATCATGCTTGGATCTCATTTCATGCAATGTTCCAAGAACTGTCAGGGAAACAGGTGTAAGTTGCAAAAAAGGCCGAACTCCCGTGCACTGGACTGTGTGGGTGTGACGGAGGACTGTTATTGCAGATTTCTGAGCTACCGCCACAACTTGCTGGGGGTGGAGCAGCACGGATGATGGCAGTATGAACCGCATTGCACAGACTTACCAGATGCACTTTCATCATGCTTGGAGCTCATTTAATGCAATGTACCCAAAAAACTGTCAGGGAAAACAGGTGTAAGTGCAACAAGGCCGAACTCCCGTGGGACTGGACTGTGTGGGTGTGACGGAGACTGTTATTGCAGATCCTGAGCTACCTCCACCAACTTGCTGGGGGTGGAGCAGAACGGATGATGGCTGTATGAACCGCATTGGACAGACTTACCAGATGCACTTCATCATGCTTGGAGCTCATTTCATGCAATGTACCAAGAAATGTCAGGGAAAACAGGTGTAAATGCAACAAGGCCGAATTCGTGCACTGGACTGTGTGGGTGTGAAGGAGAATGTTATTGCAGATCCTGAGCTACCGCATACAAAATTGCTGGGGGTGGGAGCAGAACGGACGATGGATGTATGAACAGCATTGGACAGACTTACCAGATGCACTTTCATCATGCTTGGAGCTCATTCATGCAATGTACCAAGAACTGTCAGGAAGCAGGTGTTAGTGCAACAAGGCCGAACTTCCGTGCACTGGACTGTGTGGGTGTGACGGAGACTGTTATTTCAGTTCCTGAGCTACCTCCACCAACTGGCTGGAGGAGGAGCAAACCAATGATGGCATGTATGAACCGCATTGGACAGACTTACCAGATGCACTTTCTTCATGCTTGGAGCTCATTTCTGCAAGTTCAAGAACTGTCAGGAAAACAGGTGTAAGTGCAACAAGGCCGAACTTCCGTGCACTGGACTGTGTGGGTGTGACGGAGACTGTTATTGCAGATCCTGAGCTACCTCCACCAACTTGCTGGGGGTGGAGCAGAACGGATGATGGCTGTATGAACCGCATTGCACAGACTTACCAGATGCACTTCCATCATGCTTGGAGCTCATTTCATGCAATGTACCAAGAACTGTCAGGGAAAAAAGGTGTAAGTGCAACAAGGCCGAAATTCCGTGCACTGGACTGTGTGGGTGTGACGGAGACTGTTATGCAGATCCTGAGCTACCTCCACCAACTGGCTGGAGGAGGAGCAAACCAATGATGGCATGTATGAACCGCATTGGACAGACTTACCAGATGCACTTTCTTCATGCTTGGAGCTCATTTTATTCAAGAACTGTCAGGAAAACAGGTGTAAGTGCAACAAGACCGAACTTCCGTGCCACTGGACTGTGTGGGGGTGACGGAGACTGTTATTGCAGATCCTGAGCTACCTCCACCAACTTGCTGGGGGTGGAGCCAGAAACGGATGATGGCTGTATGACCGCATTGGACAGACTTACCAGATGCACTTTCATCATGCTTGGAGCTCATTTCATGCAATGTACCAAGAACTGTCAGGGAAACAGGTGTAAGTGCAACAAGGCCGAACTTCCGTGCACTGGGAATGTGTGGGTGTGACGGAGACTGTTATTCCAGATGCTGAGCTACCTCCACCAACTTGCTGGGGGTGGAGCAGAACGGATGGGTGGCTGTATGAACCGCATGCACAGACTTACCAGATGCACTTCCATCATGCTTGGAGCTCATTTCATGCAATGTACCAAGAACTGTCAGGGAAACAGGTGTAAGTGCAACAAGGCAGTTCTTCCGTGCACTGGACTGTGTGGGTGTGACGGAGACTGTTATTGCAGATCCTGAGCCACCTCCACCAACTTGCTGGGGGTGGAGCAGAACGGATGATGGCTGTATGAACCGCATTGGACAGAACTTACCAGATGCAATTCCATCATGCTTGGAGCTCATTTCATGCAATGTACCAAGAACTGTCAGGGAAACAGGTGTAAGTGCAACAAGGCCGAACTCCCGTGCACTGGACTGTGTGGGTTTTGACGGAGACTGTTATTGCAGATGCTGAGCTACCTCCACCAAATTGCTGGGGGTGGAGCAGAACGGATGATGGCTGTATGAACCGCATTGGACAGACTTACCAGATGCACTTTCATCATGCTTGGAAACTCATTTCATGCAATGTACCAAGAACTGTCAGGGAAACAGGTGTAAGTGCAACTAGGCCGAACTTCCGTGCACTGGACTGTGTGGGTGTGACGGAGACTGTTATTGCAGATCCTGAGCTACCGCCACCAACTTGCTGGGGGTGGAGCAGAACGGATGATGGCTGTATGAACCGCATGGATTGACTTACCAGATGCACTTTCATCATGCTTGGAGCTCATTTCATGCAATGTACCAAGAACTGTCAGGGAAACAGGTGTAAGTGCAACAAGGCAGTTCTTCCGTGCACTGGACTGTGTGGGTGTGACGGAGGACTGTTATTGCAGATCCTGAGCTACCTCCCCCAACTTGCTGGGGGTGGAGCAGAACGGATGATGGCTGCATGAACCGCATTGGACAGACTTACCAGATGCACTTTCATCATGCTTGGAGCTCATTCATGCAATGTTCCAAGAACTGTCAGGGAAACAGGTGTAAGTGCAAAAAGGCCGAACTCCGTGCACTGGACTGTGTGGGTGTGACGGAGATGTTTTTTGGCAGATGCTGAGCTACCTCCACCAACTTGCTGGGGGTGGAGCAGAACGGATGATGGCTGTATGAACCGCATGGACAGACTTACCAGATGCACTTTCATCATGCTTGGAGCTCATTTCATGCAATGTACCAAGAAACTGTCAGGGAAACAGGTGTAAGTGCAACTAGGCCGAACTTCCGTGCACTGGACTGTGTGGGTGTGACGGAGACTGTTATTGCAGATTCTGAGCTACCTCCACCAACTTGCTGGGGGTGGAGCAGAACGGATGATGGCTGTATGAACCGCATTGCACAGACTTACCCGATGCACTTCATCTACTTGGAGCTCATTTCATGCAATGTACCAAGAAATGTCAGGGAAACACGTGTAACGTGCAACAAGGCCGAACTTCCGTGCACTGGACTGTGTGGGTGTGACGGAGACTGTTATTGCAGATCCTGAGCTACCGCCACCAACTTGCTGGGGGTGGAACAGAACGGATGATGGCTGCATGAACCCCCTTGGACAGACTTACCAGATGCACTTTCATCATGCTTGGAGCTCATTTCATGCAATGTACAAGAACTGTCAGGGAAAACAGGTGTAAGGGCAACAAGGCCGAACTCCCGTGCACTGGACTGTGTGGGTGTGACGGAGACTGTTTATTGCAGATCCTGAGCTACCTCCACCAAACTTGCTGGGGGGGGAAACAGAACGGATGATGGCTGTATGAACCGCCCTTGGACAGACTTACCAGATGCACTTTCATCTGCTTGGAGCTCATTTCATGCAATGTACCAAGAACTGTCAGGGAAACAGGTGTAAGTGCAACAAGGCCGAACTTCCGTGCACTGGACTGTGTGGGTGTGACGGAGACTGTTATTGCAGATCCTGAGCTACCCCCACCAACTTGCTGGGGGTGGAGCAGAACGGATGATGGCTGTATGAACCGCATTGGACAGACTTACCAGATGCACTTTCATCTGCTTGGGAGCTCAAATTTTATGCAATGTACCAAGAACTGTCAGGGAAACAGGTGTAAGTGCAACAAGGCCGAACTTTCCGTGCACTGGACTGTGCGGGTGTAACGGAGACTGTGTATTGCAGATCCTGAGCTACCGCCACCAACTTGCTGGGGGTGGAGCAGAACGGATGATGGCTGTATGAACCGCATTGGACAGACTTACCAGATGCACTTTCATCATGCTTGGAGCTCATTTCATGCAATGTACCAAGAACTGTCAGGTAAAAAACAGGTGTAAGTGCAACAAGGCCGAACTCCCGTGCACTGGACTGTGTGGGTGTGACGGAGACTGTTATTGCAGATCCTGAGCTACCTCCACCAACTTGCTGGGGGTGGAGCAGAACGGATGATGGCTGTATGAACCGCATTGGACAGACTTACCAGATGCACTTTCATCATGCTTGGAGTCATTTCATGCAATGTACCAAGAACTGTCAGGGAAACAGGTGTAAGTGCAACAAGGCCGAACTCCCGTGCACTGGACTGTGTGGGTGTGACGGAGACTGTTATTGCAGATCCTGAGCTACCTCCACCAACTTGCTGGGGGTGGAGCAGAACGGATGATGGCTGTATGAACCGCATTGGACAGACTTACCAGATGCACTTTCATCATGCTTTGGGGCTCATCTCAGGCAAGGTACCAAGAACTGTCAGGGAAACAGGTGTAAGTGCAACAAGGCCGAACTCCCGTGCACTGGACTGTGTGGGTGTGACGGAGACTGTTATTGCAGATCCTGAGTACCTCCCCCAACTTGCTGGGGGTGGAGCAGAACGGATGATGGCTGTATGAACCGCATGGACAGACTTACCAGATGCACTTTCATCATGCTTGGAGCTCATTTCATGCAATGTACCAAGAACTGTCAGGGAAACAGGTGTAAGTGCAACAAGGCCGAACTCCCGTGCACTGGACTGTGTGGGTGTGACGGAGACTGTTATTGCAGATCCTGAGCTACCTCACCAACTTGCTGGGGGTGGAGCAGAACGGATGATGGCTGTATGAACCGCATTGGACAGACTTACCAGATGCACTTTCATCATGCTTGGAGCTCATTTCATGCAATGTACCAAGAACTGTCAGGGAAACAGGTGTAAGTGCAACAAGGCCGAACTCCCGTGCAACTGGACTGTGTGGTGTGACGGAGACTGTTATTGCAGATCCTGAGCTACCGCCACCAACTTTCTGGGGGTGGAACAGAACGGATGATGCTGTATGAACCGCATTGGACAGACTTACCAGATGCACTTTCATCATGCTTGGAGCTCATTTCATGCAATGTACCAAGAACTGTCAGGGAAACAGGTGTAAGTGCAACAAGGCCGAACTTCCGTACACTGGACTGTGTGGGTGTGACGGAGAGTGTTAAGAGGGATTAGTAAAACTTTGGAATAAATAAGTGTTTGTCAAATACGTACTCGTGTGTTTTTATAAGGTTTGACTACCAGTGATAGTAAATCACATTACAAAATGTTGTTTCTAATTTTTTCAAACTTTTTAGACGAGATGAGCACAGCGAAACGAAGTCTTTATAACGCTACTCGATTGGGCCTTGGCCGTGACCATTGTTAAATATTTGTATGTTAAATGTTTGTCTGTCTGTCCAGGTTCATACGGCCGAACGGCCAAATAGATTGAGCTGAAATTTTAAACAGACTTCCGTGACCAGGTAACTTAGAACTTTTAACAAAATGAGTACAACCCATTTCGATTTAAACCTACAAGAAATAATAAACTGAAAATAGGCCAAACGTGTGTAGGAAATCTTTTTTACTTTTGAAAAAATCACTGCCTCTTAGATGTTACTCGGTTGCGATGGAGGCAGTGGAAAAAATTAATATTTGCAATACAGTTATGCATTGACCAAAGAGTATCAAAATTTGCTCGCTCAAGGTATCCCCCAATTCCTCTGGGGGATTGAGTAAACCTTGCAATCTTTTCTCGTATTTTGTGCTGGCTATGTTTTCCATAGTATTGTCACAGTTGATGTAGACTAAACTGCGTTCTATGCATTTAAAAACATGTTTAATATTTTTTTAAATACAATCCATAAACTACACTAGGGAAATGCCAAAGTCATTGATAGACGAGTGAGTGAGCCATGTGTTTAGTACCCGGGAACATCCCTTTTCCTACTATACCTAAGGCTGGATCTAGCCCAGTATGGGGAATGATACCGGGTATTCAACACATGGCTCACTCACTCGTCTATCAACGACTTTGACGTTTCCCTAGTTCTAGCAATAACTCTCACAAAAAATATTTTTACTTCAAAATGAAACTCATCAGCTCAATAGAAAGATTCATTTCGCAAACATCAGCTTATAGTTAGGGTATTGTATATAACTCCCCGAATCTAGAGGCGAACTCTGGCAATCGTCGTCGGGAACCTTGACCCCTTTCGTTGACGACCTCTCGACGACGATGACGACAATGACACCACGAACAATGACAATGACAATGACCGCCGCGACGTGAGAACCCCCTTTCTCCCCTTACCCGTGGCTGGTTCTGACCAGCATGGGCCCCTCCTCTCCATATCCCCTAAGATGGTGCGTTATTACCTATTGTGTGGCTCGTTGGTCTTGTGTGTGCTCGTTGGTCTTGTTGTTAGCGTATCTGCTTCCAATGCAGAAGGTCCAGGGTTCGATTCCCGCTAAAGTCAGAAGTTTTTTAACTTCTGATTTGGACTTAAGTCCATCAGTTCTTGTCTTAGGAGTTTGTAAACGGTGACTTTGGAGCCGTCCTAGCAACGAAGCACATAATAAATTTCAGAGTTGTTCTGAATCGGCCTTGTTGATTCTGGCGTTGATCCACGGGTGTTCGCACTGTCCATACCACTGATTGCTATAGTATTTCCTATTAAAAATATCGATCTTTGGTTGGTTATCGTTCACTCGTCGATTGCGTCGGGGCCTGCAGGGTTGGCTTGGTCGCTTTGATTTAAAGTCCCCCACTGAAAATCAGTTATACAACTGAGTGGGCAGACTCTAAATAAAATTTATTTATTTATTTATTTATCAGTTGACGCGCACTTGTACCAAATTACCCAAAAAAAAGCAATAAAATATCAAACACAACAAAGTCAATGTTTTTTTTTCTTACAATCACATGAGGCACAATATGGTCTAGCCCAGGCGCGTTGGAACGTTTTGAAAGTTGACGGGACAAGATCCATTAGAAAATTGTTTGGACAGGAGCTGGGGTTTGGGGTAAAGCCCCAGCAACCGGAATCCCTTTTTTAAAAAATGTTCAGCGTACTACAGTTATTTCGTCATGTTAACGATGTTTTACTTTACTGCAACCATATGGGATCTTAAAACTCACAAAATGAACGTGAAGGTAACCCATTTTAGTAAATTTCAACCTTATGTTTGATGTTATGACGAAGCGTACATAATCGTTTTACCAAGGTGAATGTTGAATTGAATAAGTGAAAGTGCATTTTTACTAAAGAAATTCTTGGATTAATATTTCAATCACGTTGTTTTGCCTTCCCTGCCCCCCTGTCACCCTAACCGGTCCCTACGCCACTGATCTAGCCGGTTGAAGCACCCTAGTTTCTTAGGTTGTTCTGTATTTGTTCACAAATAGACCACTACCGTACACCAACCGTTGACGCCCTTTATAACAATAAAAAAACATGACTAA
>JAMZAV010003544.1:0-58907 GCA_024449915.1 Sweltsa coloradensis
AATTTCCCTTAAACACTTACTTAATTTCCTTGAAACACTACTTACCACAATAGAGATGGCTCGGCAGTTACTCACAAGACATATGGGTGGTCGTTGATTTTATTCCTGTCACTGACAATCCTGTCTGACCATCTTACCACGTGCTTTCTTCTGACCTCAGTCCTAGGCGTACAATGGTATTAATCCCATACTAACAAGTAACAACCCGTCAAAACTAGCCAGTCCGAACTGTTGCAGAACTAGCCTACCAGGGACTTTTGCAAAAAACATTCAAACATTAACACTTTTGAAAGTTTATTTTATTATATATTTGTGATATATACACCTATTTATATCCTTTGACATACATGTAAATGTTTATGTTTATTTGCACATTATTATAACTTAATCTAAGTTTTATAGAAATAGTTTAACAAAAAGATTAACACCTGTTATAAAGTTATATTTTTTTATAATTTATGCGATCAGTGAAACTTCCTACAATCATAATATGTTTAAGGCTGCTTGCAAGTTGTACTTTAGATTAATAAGCTTCGTAAGCCCAAGTGATTATAGGGCTCATAACACAGAGTAGTCTTTTGTCTTGATCATGGAAGACAAAGCTTCTGCGATTTAGGTCGCAGTATTTGCAATCTAGAGAACAAAGCCACACAAGAAAATGTTTGATCGAGGACATTTTCTTAATCCCAAAGAAAACACAACTAGACTCGCTCAGATTTAAGTTGAGATTTATATCCACATGAGTGTAGACTAGGAAAACGCTAAGTCCCGCCGCGTTGATGGATGAGCTTTTTTGTAAGTTTATAGTTTGCGTAGAACCACTTTTCCTTTGCAAGTGCTTTTTGAATGCATTGTAGGTGAATGTTGTCAAGTTTCTATTGTTAGTTGTTAATTGTTATTATAAACCTAAAAAAACTCATATTAAAACCTTTATTCTATGGATTCTGGCTAACTTTTTCTTTCAGAAAGCAATACATCACCATTACTTTAATGTCAATGTAAACTATTAACGTTGTAGCCCCACCCGTTAAGTCAGAATTGGCCCAAATGTCACGAAAATATCGCACGATATTTATGAGAAATATTTCTTCGATTGTACCCAAAAACGTGGCAGGTCTAAGTTCAGAGATTTCGAAGGTCCCCTCCAATTTTCATCAAGATCGCACATGCCGTTTGCCCGGTAGAGAGCGAACAAACAGACAAAAAACAAAACAAAAAAACAACCGAGCTTAATTTTTTGGGGGGTCAGTGAAATTGACGTCTTCGCTTCGCTCATCCAATTATGTAGATAATGAAATTAATGAACAATGTCAGTTTCGAAGCCAGGTCTCAGCTTTGTGGCTAGTTTACCACTAGATAATGAAGTGACAATTTAGACAGTTGCGTAGCCAGCATATGATGAGATGAAGAAGAAGATAGGAAGTAATCTGTCTTAACACATTATCCGTGCTCGGATTTTTTTCGGAGAACGTTACCCATATTTTTTCCCATGCTGTTCTGCTAAGCACGACTCTATTACGAGGCAAACAATTCAACTCCAGATTTATTACGATAAAAACTTAAATCCGTGAGAGTATACAGGCGAGAGGCTGATTTATAACTTGCGTATTTATTAGTATTATTCATAAATTACTTAGTATTCATAAATATGAAAAAGAAGTGAAATGATAAGGCAAGTTAGTGATTAACATCGTAGAATCAATACTTCTTGAAGTTCCACCTCACAATACTTGTGCATGCTCCGCGAGATGACTCTTCAAAATCAAAAGGGCCAAGGCCCCAAAGCAAAATGTCTGCCTTCCCCAAACGAGACACCGTCTCTGAAACCTGGCTATATCTGGGACACCGCAGATTACGAGTTGTCCCACACAGGCTTCACCAATCATGCCACCTATTATGGCCATCACAGGCCGACAAGGGCTTAACATCTCATGGGCAATGAGCCCAATGTGAGGCCCAGCGCAAATTCAAAAATATTATATTACAGGAGAGCTACGCCGCCGTGGGTGCTAAACGTCAGAAGCAGATCTCCTCCGAGGACGAAACCAAGTCGCCGTGTCGCGGGTCCGGGTCGGGGGGTAAGAAGTGCCGCTCGGAGGCGACCGAGAGCGTCCGAGCGCGGACCGACGTGACGACACTGCGCCCCCGCAAGGTCATGCGGCGCTGGTACAAGGCCAAGTACCGGTATCGGTACAAGAACTTCAGAGTGTCCGCCACCACAAGTCCCATGACGGTATTTAAATTTAAATTTGTAACGTTTGAATTAAACCTGGTGTAGGGTGTAATGTATGCCCTCTTCATGCTGAACTAGGTATGTTGCGGATAGGACAATTGTGAAGGGATGTCCGAGGGATGTTGAAGAGGACTCAATCCCTTCCCGCATGAGTAAAACCTCGGCCTAAGCATATTGGTTCCTCATCAGACCAGAGTATGAGTTCTTCTAAATATTGACTCTTAGAAATGTATACAGTGGATCTCATTCAGATTTTGCAATGCACTCATTTTCTAAGACCATATTGATGTCTTCACTACCATCACCTCTCACTACGCCCTTCCTTTTGTGTGTTATAAAAGTTATGGGTTATGTCTATAAGTTTATTTATTTATTTAACGACTATTCTTCTCAGTAACTATAATAAACAAACGTCTACAATTTTATTTATTTATTTTGAAAATTTATAGAATTGTGTAATTTTCGGGGCTTTTGTAAGAGCACTGTGTTGCCGAAAGCGCTCCTTGAGTGTTTAAATGACCGAAAATGAGTTTGAAGGGGGTTGTTTACAATTGGGGCCTTATTGGCAAGGTCAATAATTTTCGCTAAAAATGCGCATAGCCTACGATTGCTAAGCCGTCCGCCCCGGCGGGCGTATATAGACCCTCTGTTCACGACCCTTAAAATGTACAAAATGTTTGCCATGACTATACTTCATAATATATCTCGTAAATCTACGCCTTCGTGTCAAAGCGCCGATTGTTCTCTACCGAATGCAAGGTGTATGTATGTTTATGTTTTTGTTGCTTATTCAAGATTAACTTTTATAATTCAAATCATACGAAGCTCAGCTCATTCGATACAGCATTATCGCTGGCGACTGAAAGCAATCAGCCTGCGTGGAACGCGAGATGTTAACTGATTGTGGCATCAACAGCCCACTGGCAAGAGTATCGGTACTCAGAGTCGGAGATTCTGGGTTAGAGCCCCAGTCGAGGTAAATGTTTACGACAATTGGTCTGAATCGGACATAAATATGTAACTTATATGTGTATATTATGTCGGCTGCTGTGCATGTGCTATTGAACGTCGGGGACATTGTTTGTGCATGTGGGGAGGATTGTACCCCTATACCCGCCATGTTAAATAATGTTCTTTCCTGACGCCATAACTAAGTCAATTCTTTTTTAATCATTATGAACTTTTGACACTGTAAAATGGTATACTACAGCTTCTGTGTTAAGATATTTTACTTTGGAAAACAAAATATGTTGAAGAATTTGCTTAAACGCACATTTATTATTTTGATATTTGTTTAAAAAATTAAAAAATACTTCAATTAAGTAAGATCCCAAATATCTTAACACAGTATATGTAGAAATTTTGCATCACTATGAGAAAAAAATTGAAAATTGTAACTGTAATATGTTTTCATATACGGCGTTGGAAAAGTACATTTTTTAACATGGCGGTTATATGGTCTTCAATCCACCCTTTTAAGTACTTGTATGCTATAAGGTGTGAACCTCCAACAGGAAGGCTACGACGTCGTGGACAGGGTGACACGTTGTCGCCGTGGTAAGATCTGCCGTGAGGAGGCGACAGTCGAGTCCATGGAGAGGGAAGAAGGGTCCACCACCGTCAGGCCCCGCAAGGTGCTGCGTCGCTGGTACAGAGTCAAGCACCGGTACGGTCGCCGGATACGAGTGGTGCGCCAGTCCACACAGGCCAACACGCCGCTGCTCATCGTTGTCACCTTCGCGACAAGGAGGTAACAATCTAAGCACCTTCACCTTAGCGCTTCAGAAGTGCTTCTGGTAGCGGAACATGTAGGTATTCAAATGGAGGTCTTTAAATTTTTCATGGAAAAATTATTGTCTACTTATTTGAGTTATTTTAAGGAAATTAAAAAACGGTTAAAATAGAGGTTAAACAATATTAAAGTAACGAACTCTCAGTAGATAAATGTAAGATTGTAAGAATATACTTCGGCCTTAAATTGTGGAATTTAGCCTTGATCAACATTGTATTGGTCCTGTTGCTGGGACACAAATCTTTCTAACCTACACGTTCATATTGTATTTAGCTTGTATTGACGTCATCACGGCCTCTGACCCAGTACTTTCCCCCCCCCTTCCCTACGCGGAAGTGCAAACTGCACCGACCTTCTTCCCCTAGCGCACAAGCTAATGACACCATGTTAGCAAGGCGAGTTACATCGCAAAATGTCATTAGCGTCTCGCTCGGCGGCAATGATCGGCAACGGCGGCGACGACACATCTGTCTTGTAATAAAAAGCAATCGCCGATGTGTGGAGGAGGATGTAATGTCTACTTCATTAGAACGATCGATGCTAAGTTAACCATACTGTAATTCTAGTTCTACCTCTATTCACATATGAATAATAATGCATTGAAATTTGTCACTGACTCCGCAACTAAATGACCCGTTGACAACGCACACATTCTCTAGATTGCAACAAAAATGGAAATATTATGTAATTTTGTATTCTATTAATTCCAGGTCCAGAACAACGAGAAAGTTAGCAGCAAACCCACAACCGCTGCCACCCTCGCTACTGTTCCGACTACAGAAGCTCCTCCCCCTGCACCAGTGACCGCGCCCCCAACCCAGGCGGCGACACCGTAGCTCCGCCCCAGCCGCCACACTACCTGCAATCACACTTCCCGCTGCCACCAACTCTAGCTCCAGCTGCCGCGGGAGGAGGGGCGAAGGGAGGGACGGCGATGAAGAAGGCGGAGACGCGGGTGCGGGTGGCAAGAAACCACCGAAAGCTGCTGGTGGAAGTAAAGACGCAGGAGATGGGGATGAAGAAGCGGGTGGTGACAAGCCCGCAGGGGGTAAACCTCCTAAGGCGAAAGGAGGAGGTGGTGGCGATGACGCAGGTGATGAGGGTGGTGACGAGGGTGGAGGAACGGCTAAAGAAAAACCTAAGAAACCGAAAGCTGGTGCTGGTGGGGGTGAGGATGGAGACGCAGGGGGTGATGACGAAGGGGCTGGGGGAGTGGCGAAGCCCAAGAAGAAGAAAGGAAATGGTGGGGGTGCGGATGCAGGGGATGAAGGGGGGGCTGGTGATGGAGAAGAGAGTGGGGGTGCGAAAACCAAGAAGAAAAAGAAAGAGGGCGGTGGGAATGGGGGGGATGGAGCGGATGAAGGGGGGGCTGCTGACGGAGAAGATAGTGGGAGTGGGAGAAACAAGAAGAAAAAGAAAACAAGCGGTGGGAATAGGGGGGAAGAGGAAGATGAAGGGGGTTCTGTAGATGGAGAAGATAGTGGGAGTGGGAGAACCAAGAAGAGAAAGAAAGTGAGCGGTGGGGAGGGAGGGGATGAAGAATAAGGCGGAGAGATCCAAGAAAAGGAAAAAGAAGCAGTGGTGACGTGGACGAGTGTGACGGTTTCGAGGGGGGGGGGGAGTGGCAGCGGGTGGAAGGGGGTGACGACGAAGATGGTTGGTGTCGTGCTAACCCAAGAAATAATGAAAAGTCAAGGTTTGTATGTGGTGCAAGAGACAATGGGGATTGTGACTAGTGCAAGGGTAGTAATGGAGACAATGGGATTATGACTAGTGCAAGGGTAGTAATGGGGACAATGGGGATTATGACTAGTAGAACGGTTGTGGTCATCGTGGTGGTCGTCGTGACGAACGTGGGGCCACTAAAAGGTGACGTAGTCGAGCTAGTAATGGAGACGAATCCAAGATTAAGACGTACGTATGTGGAACGAATAAAGAGATGAATGAAAGAGCTCTGTTGGAAGATGGCCGTGATGTTTTACATATCCATGGTCAACACTAACCGTCTTGCACGTTCATCTTGCGGAATGATACATAACAACGGTCAAAACCACATAGCAAAATGTACCAACACTTGTTTACGAAACAGCTGTTGACAACATTCAGTATCGGCTTGTATAGATGTCCGAAGATGGGTTTCTTCCTGGAAGGCCTGGCCTCCCTGGTCGTAACCATCACCTCACATGATCTTTTCTAATGCGAACAAAGGGAGCCTACTCTAGCACGTCGACGACAACAACCCCATCCCCAACAATACCAAGCAGTTAGTGAGAAGGAAACTTCCAGCGTCTACATTAGGAAGTTACGAAGATGGTTGTTCGGACATATCGCAGAGGTATTGCTGTGATCAGCGTATTACAACTTTAGGTTCTAGCTTTGCCTTCATGAACACGCAAACAAATGAGTTATTTTCAACAAATATGATTGTGTTTCTGACCATATTATTACACGCTGTACATCTAGACTTACTTCCATGAATAATAATATATTTAATGAAACGTTAACCCGTTATTTTCTACTTTATCTCAACCTGATCTTTAGGAAATGTACTTGAGATATCAGACCACTGTCACCCCCACCCCCATGAGGCCAGTGGGCGACGTGCGACTGGAGGGGATGAAGGCGAGGACCACAGTGTGTGACCGGGACGCGAGCGCAAAGGAGGTTCCTGAGCGTAGGTCTTGGGTCTCATGGCTACCCTTAAACTACTTGTTTACAGTTATTATTCTTGCAGCTATTAAACCGAGGACTATTCCCGTGTTGAGATGTCAAGTTATTAATAAGTATTATTATATATTATTAAGTGTATTAAACCGGAGAACTGTTCCCGTGTTACCACGCTAGTTCTTATAAACAGTGGATGTATTTTAAGTGTATTTAACGGAGGACTATTCCTGTGTTCTGGCGTCAAGTTATTATAATAAGAGCTAGAACCTAGATATTAATTACATAATTTTATGAGTATTTTGTGTGTTTTAATTGTTCAACTGTAGTTTTAGTCTTGTCACTCCCTAGACGGTGACAAGTGGGGCTCGTTATAAATTAGTTTTTATTGTTATTATTAGGATTCGGATCATTTTAATTATATGATGACGAACACAGTAGATTAAACGTTTTGGCAACAATTGCGTGTGTTTGCGTGGAGCAGGAACATTCCTACACGAATTCACCACTGTTCGCGGACCTCACGGCAGCTGCCAGAGCGCGCGCTGTGCCTGCCTGGAGCCAGCCAGGCGACCTCGCCGCACCTGTTGTATTCACCACCCCATTCACAAGGTGGACAATAGCCATACTCTGGGCGCAGTCAACTTCACGGCAGCGACACTCCATACCCACACAACTTGATGGCTACTACGGAGGAACACGTAAGCTACCAACCAATTGGGCATGCACATTCATTCATTAATGTAACACCACGCCCATCTCCATCATCCAATCCGTTTTTGAGTGCTCAACACACCCCAAACCCCCCTTTACCAACCTCAACGTCCAACCACCCCCCTTCAACAACCACCCAACGTACTGTCACTCTGGAAGACAACTCCCCTCCTCCGACCAGACACCCCACATTCCAAGAGGGCCAATGCTCCTGGTCACTGAGAATGGACCTCCCCACATTTAGTGGCTTTGGTGACAGGTCATCGCCCGAAATGTTCCTGATGGACATGAACGCTATTGTCGTGGTCAGGCATTAACGACTCATACTTTTGAGCAGAGTTTTGCCGTCAGCCCTTATCGAGACGCCTACCAGTGGTGTCCTTTAATAGGGTTTTCAGTCATGGAGGCTTTCGCCAAGGCTTTCCGTGGCGAATACAGTGCTGCCAAGTACACTCTACGGCTGAAGCGTGACTAGACACCCGTACAGAGCACCCCAGTGAACCCCTGGGCAGTTTATTGGGTTATTGCGGCCTACTACGACCGTATAGGCGACCTTGCGACAGAAGAGGAGAAGTCCAGCGTGTGCGCGCCCAGATGCACCCCGACTATCGACGCTTAATTCAAGGTCGCTCGTTTGCCCCCTTTGCATGAACTTGCAGCAGCAGCCCGGCCTTGCAAGCTGAAGCTTTTCATTTTTTTTTTTACCGACCTCCTCCTCCACCAGCATGTGCAGTAGCCAAAGACTTGGCTTTTTTGGGACCAGCTCGGTGCAGGTTTAAAGAATCTGTCTCTCCAGCCGTCAGCCATGAACTATGTACAGCGCCACGACGGTTTTAACCAAGCAGGTTACAAGGTTAATCCCTCACCTGTTCACTCAAATGCTCCAATTCAAACAATCAGCGGTAGACAAAGGTGCTCCAAGACTAGCCTTACTCGTCGGCAAAAGCAGACTAAGGCTAAGCTCAATCCAGCGTGCTGGACATGCAACCAACCTGGTCATTTCGAGGTTAACTGCCCTCTTCTCAAACAGGCGGGAAACGAAATGGCGTAGCTTCTGGCAAGGCACCTGGTCCAAGAAGCTACACAAGCTGTTATACGGTAGCGCAAGATGCACCCCAAATAGAGACTACATTGGGCAGCCAATGATTGAGGTGACTATAGGCAAGGAACAGTTTTATGGCACTCATTGACACTGGTTCCAGTATGAGTCTGGTGGGGCACCGTGCACATGAAGCAGCAGTGGAAGCAGGAGCCACTGCTTTGCATAAGAATGTGCCGTTACAACTCGCATCAGGTTGGGCACAATCTTCATCTTCTCTTCTGATTTCCTTTACTTTTCAAGGAGGGCAAGTTCATAATACTTTTCTTTCCCTTCCAAGTCTGTCTCATGATATTGTCCTGGGTCGAGATTTTTTGGCCATCACAGGCATGATTATCAACATCCGCCATGGCAATTGGGCTATTGGGCTCATGATGGGTAAATTTCGACAGCATGATGTGCAAGAAATCGAGGGCCGAGCTGTGGTGCACACTTCTGTCGTACAGCCCACTATTGCATCGGGGACGTCCTTTCCAGCCAGGCCTCCCATCGATCGCATTCAAGATTCCCCAGCTGCACTTAAAACCGAGGTTAATAGGCTGATGCATACATTTAAAGATATGATCTCTGTGTTACCGGGTCTCACCAATGTTGCCGAACACACCATTGATACAGGCCAGGCAGCACCAATCCGTTGTCGTCTGCGCCCAATCAATGACACCAAACGAGAAATTCTAAACGAACAAATCGACTCAATGCTAACCCAAGGCCTTATCCGACCTTCTGATAGCCAGTGGGCTAGTGCACCGGTGCGGGGTTCCTAAGAAATCGGGGGATATCGCCCCTTTCCATTGATTACCGGAGACTCAATAAAGTCACCACAGCCCCAACGTGGCCCATGCCACGAACAGATTGGCTACTCGCGCAGCTGGGACGTGCCAAGTACTTTTCCCCCCATTGACCTGTCGCAAGGGTTCTTTCAAATCCCAGTAGCTCAGGGTGACATCCCAAAAACAGCCTTCCTCACATACAGAGAAAATTTGAATTCACCAGAATGCCTTTTGGAGTTTCGGGGGGACCAGCTACATTTCAACGTACCATGGATAAGACGTTATCCAAATTCCTGCATAAGTTCTGCCTTACATTTCTCGATGACATAATAGTGTACTCAGAAACTCTGGAAGAGCATCGGGAGCACTTAAATCAAGTGTTTGGTACCCTTAAGGATGCTGGGTTCACGGCTAATCCAACTAAGCTCCAGCTATTTCGATCTACCCTCCCCTTCATTGGACATGTGCTTTCCAAACATTCATATAGCCCTGATCCAACCAAGGTGTCTGCCGTGCAGAATTTCCCAGCTCCTCGCACAGTAAAGGAGCTCCAATCTTATCTTGGCCTTGTGGGCTATTACCGGACTTTTATCAAAGGGTTCTCCACCATAGCCCACCCACTGACTAACCTATTAGCTAAAGATAGAGCCTGGAGGTGGACCAAAGTTGAAGAAGACGCCTTTGATAACCTTAAGTCAAGCTTAGCCCACTACGGTTGCTCTAACTCTGCCAGATCTAACCGCCCATTTCCATTGAAACTGATGCATCTGGAGTTGGGTTGGGTGCAGTTCTACTCCAAAAACCTCGCCACGGTGTTTTGGAGCCAATATCGTTTATCAGCAGATCTCTCCGTACTCACGAGAAACAATACACTGTACAGGAATGGGAGTGCCTCTCCGTGGTTTGGGCAGTGGACAAATTCAGGCCCTACATTGATATGGCACCATTCCAAATTCTTTGTGACCATGCCTCTTTGTCATGGATGTTCACAACTGATGTAACATCCAGTCGTGTTAGGCGTTGGGTTCTCCGTCTGCAGGGATTGAACTGTACTATTAAATACAGAAAAGGTGCTAGCAATATACCAGCAGATACATTAAGTCGGTATCCCTTGCCTTCACTGAATCCTCCGTCAACACAAACCTCACCAGGTTGGATCGCAGAGGAAATATTTCCAATTGACATTCCTAACGAACCAGAGGGGATAAAATTTGAAGAAGTGTGTTCAGTTACCCTGGCCACACCACCTTCTCTTGACATACGGCCTCTGCAGGATGTTACCGGATTTATTACTGCCCAGCAGAACGATTCGGACATCAGTGGCGCCATCAAGTACCTGACTACTCAAGTGCTTCCCCAGGATACCGTTAAGGCTTCTCGTGTAAGGGCAATTGTGTCTGAGAGTAAGCTGGCCGACTCCGGGTTATTGGTGCGAGAGGCGGAAGGAAAGAAGGACACTATATGGGTTCCAAGCAACTTTCGAAGTGTAGTACTTGAGACATACCACTCTTCGCCTCTTGGAGGGCACATGGGCTATGTAAGGACCTTGGCAAAGATACGAGAAAGTTTTGTTTGGCTCGGAATGCGCCAGCATATTCTTGATTTTGTCAAGGCCTGTCCTGTGTGCCAACGGGTTAATCCCCGAAATTGTAAGCCCTCTGGGTTCATGGAGAGCGTACCAGCAGCTCAACCGCTTACTGCGCTGAGCATAGATCTTATTAGTAGCAGGGGTACGTGAAAAAACGTAGCATATTACCTTTAAAGCAAACCACTTTACACAGTTGTTGTATAGGACCCTAGGAGTGATTTGGCCCGCAGCACCTAAAATTTGGTCCCTTAGGGTTAAGAATTTGGCCATTTTTTCAAAATGGCGTCTAAAATATTGAAATTTTCAAAATTGGAACACGAGTGCAGTATAGAGGTCGTTTTCGCATTTTTCGGGTGTGGAAAAATCGACGGTAGCCATGCCACGGTCGTGGTTTTCGTCGGTTAGGCCCTGGTGCCGCCATTTTTAAATTTCAAGGCCAAACGAAGAAACGGTTTGCATCCTGGAGATATGGTTGAGTTGGGTGTCGTTTTCGGGTATTTACGCATGTCTAAATATTGTAGTGGCCTTATGAACGTCCTACATGAAACCCTTATCATAACGAACCGCCATTTTGTAAAATGGCGCACGCCCTCAGGCCACTGTTTGTCTATGAAGAGTAGGGTGGAGCGAAAAAATCGATTTTTTCGAGTATCGAATTCTAATAGGGCTCAAAAGTTGTGTATTTGCATGCTTATCAACGGAAACATATTGGAAAAATATCATACGTTGGACTTTCAGTTTGCGCAAAGGGCTTAAATTAAGTTTTTCAAAAATGACAACACCAAATTTTCCAAATCTTTGCCCATTTTTTTTTTTTTTTATGAAATGATCCAGAACTTACCACGAGGAGGTGGATGCAATTCGTGTTCCACCCACACCCTACCCAGTACCCAAGCATCCAACCAATAAGGGTGTAAAATATCAGACCTTTGTTGATTTAGTCAAGGTCATTGTCTTAAATTCAGAATTTCCATTAAATTTTGGCATTTTGGATATAGATAGCAGGGTAGCTATAATGTAGCCATTTCTGTTTTCTTGTCCGCACACTTTTCTGCAGACACTGTGACAAGTTAGCTATGGCCAAATTTGCAAATTTGCAATTTGGCAAATTAATAAAATCAAATTCGCGCAGAGTTTTATCTTACAGAATAACGAAATAGCCTTTGTTGTCAAGCTTGCAAGCTGTCGCCCCGACAGCTTGCATTTTGTCCAATCTATCAGTTAAATGTAGTCTGTGGCTTCAAAATTATTGAAGGGGTCGTAAAAGTTCTAACAGGCTTCCTCTTCGGATTTTTAGTTCTTGCCTTTAGTACCCAACTATCGTATGTGTTGTCTCTCATCCACTATCTTAGCCAACATGTTCTCTGGGTGACGGAAAACACGTTCATCTCAATCACAGGATCGGTGATTATTTTAATGCCGTCTGGCAAATGTCTCGTTGCTTATTGTTATGATAATATGCACACACTAAGGCTATATTATTAAATTTTTCAATTCATTAATAAGTTACTTTTTATTTGGGTAAACTAATTGTGAGGGAGTATCTTCCAATAGCATCCTGCTTTATACAGCAATTGCACCTTTTCCAAACACCTCAATAAAAATGTTTATTATTTAGGAGTTAGTACATAGGCATTTATCCCAGACAATATAAACTTAGAAGTCACCATAAAGTGTTTATTATAATGTAATATGCTATGTGTCTGGAAATAAACCTTACTTACTTACTTTTAAACAACCCTGAAGATATGTTAAGGACCTATTTCACAGATTGATATCTCTTTATTTCGAACCAGACAGGAGCATATGTCTTCACAATGCCGTTTACAAGCATCTTGAGTTCGTTTCGTAGGACTTGTTCGGGAATTGAACAACCGTAAGACCCGGTTTACACAATGTCAGCCATCGGGAGTGACTAAGAGATGGTCTTAGTAAAGACCAACAGTACCTACCTTCTGGATATTGTCAGAGCATTTCAGACAGGACAATGTGCTCCAGATCTGGATGTAAGAGATCCTGGAGCCCTTAGTCACTCCCGATGGCTGACATGTGTAAACCGTGTCTTACGGTTGTTCATTTCCCAAACAAGTCCCACTAAACGAACTCAAGATGTTTGTAAACTGCATTGTGAAGACATATGCTCCTGTCTGGTTCGAAATTAAGACATATCATTCTGTGAAATACGGTCCTAGAAATATCTTTAAGGTTTAAGTTGTTTAAGCAACGAGACATTTGCCAGACTACATTAAAACTTAAAAGAATCACCAATCCTGTGATTGAGAGAAACGCGCTTTTCTGTCACCCAGAGAACATGTTGGCTAAGATAGTGGATGAGAGACTACACATACGATAGTTGGGTACTAAAGGCAAGAACTCAAAACTCGAAGAGGAAGTCTATTAGAACTTTTGCGACTCCCTCAATAAATTTTGATGCCACGGACTACATTGAGCTGATAGATTGGACAAAATTTAGGCTTAACTGTCGCCCCGGTAAGCTTGACAACAGAGACTATTTCGTCAATTCTGCAAGATAAAACTCTGCACGAGTTTGATTTTTAAATTTTCCATGCCATAGCCAAGCTGTCGAAAAATGCGGCAACCCCGTCACAGAGTCTGCAGAAAAGTGTGCGGAGAAAACAAAGATGGATACATTAGAGCAACTCTTTTCTAAATATCCAAATCGACAAAATTTTATGGAAAATCTGAATTTAAGACAATGTCCTTGACTAAATCAACAAAGGTATGATATTTAACACGCCCTAATTGGTTGGATGGTTGGGTAGGCCTACTGGGTAGAACACGAATTGCAGCCACCTCCTCGTGTAAAGTTCTGGATCATTTCATTAAAAATTGTAAATTGGGCGAAGATTTGAAAAATTTGGTGTTTTTGTAATTTATTCAAACTTAAGGGTCTTTGCGCGAACTTTAAGTCCAACGTATGATTTTTTCATTATTTTTCCGTTGATAAGCATGCAAATACGCAACTTTTAAGCCCTATTAGATTTCTATACTCGAAACATTGATTTGTTAATTTTGTCATTTTTCATTTTCATTTCGCCCCGTTGAGCGAACTGAAGATCCAACGTATGATTTTTTCAATATTTTTCCGTTAATTAGCATGCAAATACACAACTTTTGAGTCCTATTAGAATTCGATACTCGAAAAATCGATGTTTTTGCTCCACCCTATACTGTTCATAGACAAGCAGGGGCCTAAGGGCGTGCGCCATTTTCTGAAATGGTGGTTCATTATGATAAGGGTTTCATGTAGGACGTTTATAAGGCCACTACAGTATTTAGACATGCGTAAATACCCGAAAACGACACCCAACTCAACCACATCTCCAGGATGCAAACCGTTTCTTCGTTTGGCCTTGAAATTTAAAAATGGCGGCACCAGGGCCTAACCGACGAAAACCATGACCGTGGCATGGCTACCGTCGATTTTCCCACACCAGAATCATGCGAAATCGACCTTTATACTGCACTCGTGTTAAAATTTTGAAAATTTCAATATTTTAGACGCCATTTTGAAAAAAATGGCCAAATTCTTAACCCTAAGGGGCCAAAAGTTAGGTGCTGCGGGCCAAATCACTCCTAGGGTCCTATACAACAACTGTGCAAAGTGGTTTGCTTTAAAGGTAATATGCTACGTTTCCCTGGATTTTGTAGTGTACCCCTGCCACTATATGGGTCCTCTGCCTACAACATCACGAAACAACAAGTATTTCCTACTTATTCTAGACAAGTTCACTCGGAACTTCGAAGTCTACGCCAAAAGTAATCCATCTTCACGTGTGGTAATTGATAAAGTTGAAGAGTACTTCTGTCGTTATGGATTCCTCTTGTCCATAAGCAGTGACAACGGTAAACAGTTCGTAAGCCGTTTATGGAAATCCGTGATGGAGAGGTCAGGTGTGGCATATCATCACACCGTGCCTTATCGACCATGCGGTCAACAGGTGGAACGTCACAACGGTACCCTTAAAACTGCACTGAAGTGTTTCTGTCAAGAGCATAAACATTGGGACTTATATCTCCATGAGATTGCGTTTGCCATGCGCACGTCGGTAAGTGAGGCAACAGGCATGACCCCTGCGCTGCTTACCTTCGGAAGAGAATTACGAAACCCATGGGATATGCAGGCAGAGACAACAGAAGCTACCCCTCTTCATCACCACGATTATGCCATAACCCTTCAGGACCGCATGAAATCTGCTATTGCGTTTGCTCAAGAACAGGTACGGAAGGCTCACAATAAACAAGAATCTTCTTACAATGCTGGACGTATTGAAAGATCATTTCAAATAGGGGAATTTGTCCTCAGAGAGTCCCACTCACTCAGCAATGCAGGTCAGGGCATAACTACCAAACTGGCTCCAAAGTGGTCAGGACCATATCGTTTGTATGAGCGTAGGGGTAACTCTTATACGCTCCAAGAAGCAGGGACCAGGAAGGCAGCTGGCAAAGCCAACGTTGATCAACTGAAAGCTTGGGTGGAAGCACCAATTTGGACTATTGCCACCAAGGTCACTAGTGATAAGTCTGAAAACACATCCCCCTATTCTTCAAATACCCCTTATCCCTACAAACAAAACTTCGTCTAAGCACTCATCCGATCCCGCCACCTCCACTTCTCAGATCCTACCTCCATGTAACAAGCCTTTCACAATGCTAAACTCTCCTTGTCCTGCAATGCCCATGGTTGAGGATAGCAGACCATCGCCACAAGGCTTGTCTACATCATCGGCGGCTCATCAGCGCTACAATTTACGGCGCCCCAAGTCTTCTTTCAAGGGGGGGAGAATGTCACCCCCACCCCCATGAGGCCAGTGGGCGACGTGCGACTGGAGGGGATGAAGGCGAGGACCACAGTGTGTGACCGGGACGCGAGCGCAAAGGAGGTTCCTGAGCGTAGGTCTTGGGTCTCGTGGCTACCCTTAGTTTACTTGTTTACAGTTATTATTCTTGCAGCTATTAAACCGGAGGACTATTCCCGTGTTGCGGTGTCAAGTTATTAATAAGTGTTATTATATATTATTCAGTGTATTAAACCGGAGAACTGTTCCCGTGTTACCACGCTAGTTCTTATAAACAGTGGATGTATTTTAAGTGTATTTAACGGAGGACTATTCCCGTGTTCTGGCGTCAAGTTATTATAATAAGAGCTATAACCTAGATATTAATTACATAATTATATGAGTATTTGTGTGTTTTAATTGTTCAACTGTAGTTTTAGTCTTGTCACTCCCTAGACGGCGACACAACCTTAACAGTATTGTGGAAACTCATTGAACTAAAATAAATTTATAAGTAGAGTTTTTCTCAATAAAGCATTGTTGCATGAAGCTATGTTGTTACGAAATACATGTTGTTTCATCACTGCTGTAATCTCGAGTATACTATTAATTGTTTTGTAGCGGGGAGCTCAAGTTGTGCTCGAACAACAGAAGAATGGTTAATTTTATAAACGAATTTGTTTAAAGCTCTTAAGGTACAATAACAATGGGTAGAAGGGCTGCAATACATGGTCGTTTCAAACATTTGCCATTTAGCGTAATCACATACTCGAAAACCTTCATTGAAATATTTTGTTTGATATCATGACTTACAGATCAGGGCAATTACCTAATATAAATTCGTTATAGTCAAAGGATTTGCATGAATAAATTTGGTGATTGACTAGAAAGAGCAAATAAATCTACATTTCTGTGGTGTTAAAACATTTAGAATGTGCCGTCTGTAGTATGATGTACTCGAGCAATGCTGTTACCGTTGCAACAAGAGTTCTTGACCTACCGCCTGGAACATGCACGAAGCTGAGACATTAGTAGAGAGAACTATAACATATTATCAGTGTGTGTATGTGTAGCGAGGGTGGTGGTAGCATTAGACAAACAAGATATTATAATAATATCAACTCGCTGAGATCCTGTTTAAACATTAGTTTTACTAGTATTAAAATGTTCCCTTTCCAGTTCCTACTAAGTGTCAAATGTTGAATGTTTGACACCGAACAAATTGATATTTTGGAATTTTGCCGAAAAATGTTAATGTTTTCCAGAGTAAAGAAGAAGGAATAACTGTTTTGTGGTACATATATCTAGATAGATGGTTTCCACATGTTTGAATCTAGATAATTATTATCAATCGCTCACTTCACTTTTTCAGATATTATTTCCTTCCATCCCTCTTTCGTCGACCTGCATCATCTTTAACACGCCAAGACCAATTCTGATTGAGTCTGATTACTGACTTACTGTTACTGAAGACCTAACAAATGGATATTACCAAAGTAGTTATTGCAAGAATCTATTTTTAACCGTGATTTATGACAGAAATCGCTAAATGGAAATGAACACATTTCTATTGTTAGAACTTGTTCATGTTTTCTTAATTAATGATTCGTAGGTTGTGTTTGGTTTTATTTTACAAAATGTGTCAAAGATCGAACGGACATTAAAGCTATTTTTCTTGTGAAATTGGTCGAGTTCGTTTTTATTCATGCATTCATTGTTAAAGATTCAAGACATACAGCTCCGAAAATCGACATTATCACGGACAATATTAAATATCATTTTTGGTGGAATTGAGGATTGCAATAAATGTTTTAATTTTCTTTTGGAAAACATACCCAGGGACACTTGCATGTTCTCTTCTAGTGATTAAATATACATTTCGGAATTGGTTGTTATTAATCCCATTCATTCATGTGAAATCGTGGCAACAATTCGAACTGAATGGTTCTTGGTTTTCTTCATACAATATATTGAGCCCTCGGACCTCCCTTCACAAATGTCCCAACTCCAAAATACCTAGTTATACGCCTCAAGAGGGATTGGCAGATTTCCCACTCGAATTTAAATTTCTCTGGTGCCTTGTGAAAGCGGAGAGGCCTACTACTCATTATTTGTTTCTCAGAAGCCATCACAACGACGCTAACAGGAGTCAAGTTTGTTTTCCCGAATCTCTTGTATTCAATGGCCAATTATTTCAAAGAATCAACCCCCTGAATCGATTTTAGGTCTTATGTCAATCATCTCGACCTCCGTCAGATTAGATGGTAATTATGTATTACGTCACGACGTCGTTATGTTATCATCAACATTCAAAATGGAATTTGTTAAAGGTGTGTTAACTATCTTGTAAGGTACATGGCATAGGACAACAAATCGTATGCCTCCAGCTAAGATGACATTAATTGAACTATAAAGCCTCAGTGTAGTGTTTAGCCAGCGGTTTAGCCGCAGTCGCTTAGCCGGTTCCCACTCAAACACCGAAGTTAAGTAACCTCGGGCGTGTTCAGGAGTAAACGTACACCGCTGGCTAGAGCAGATGGAGGATTCGAGAGCTAGTGTAACGGCTTCGTTCTCCTCGACTTCTGCTCGGCAGTCTGGGTTAGTGGAGGAACCTTTATGAATGTGAAGGTAACACCGTCATTTCGGATGGGATGTAAAGCCGTTGGTCCCCTTGGTACTTTTCTAAAGGAGTAGGCTACGTGCCGTTACCGGGTTTCTTCTCCTCCTTTCTATTCACCCTTCATCCTAATCTATCACCACTCATCGTCTCGAATAGCCTTAGTTCATTGATATGAGACGTTAAGCAATACAAATCGAAAGTGCTGTGTTAATGTTTGCTTAACTATCAATTCACATGTCCCGGTTTTTATGCTCCGATGTATGCTTATTTGATTGTGTAAATGTGTGCGTGTGCGTGTGCGTGTGCACGATGACAGCTCGCTCCGATGCTAATTGAATGTTCCAGTGATCGCGACTGCACTAGCCGCTAGATGTTGCCAAATGTTGCGTGCTATGAAATGTTCCACGTGGACTGGTCCATTCGACTGTTCTGGCAACGCGCCCGATAATCGACTTGGCAACTGTTCCGTCTCGAGTAAATTCCATCCAATCTTCTCCATATTACTCGGCCGAAATGTGCTAACGATAGGCGATGTGCAGTGGAACTTACGATTAGGTACTAGACCATTTGCTTATTGAGGTTTTTAATCTTAGCTACAACTCAAAACCAACATTTTATTTACTGGTTCTCCTTTGTTAATAATTTTTTTAACTGAATATGTTAAATAAATAAATAAATAAAATAAAATTGAAGCCCCATTATTGGATGAGCGTAGCGAGCGAAGCGAAGATTCCATTCTACTACACTGGAGAAAAAAATCCGGAATGTTTTTTTTTTTTTTTTTTTTTTTTTGTATTTTTGTCTGTTTGTCCACACGATTCCGGCTAAACCGATACTCCGATTACGATGAAATTTTATGGAGGCATTCGAAATCTCTGAACTTAGAACTGCCACGTTTTTGAGCGCAATCGGAAAATTTTTTCTCATGAAAATCGCAATTTTACGATTTTTTTTCGATTTTTAAAAAATTTCTTCGACTTATAACACCTACATGCTTTATCCGATTTTAATGATTTTTGCACAGAACCTTTATTTTATGAATTAAGATATTCTTGTGAAATTTGAGCGCAATTAAAAAAATATTTATCATAAAAATCGAAATTTTACGTTTTTTTTCTTTTTTTAAACAATTCTTTGACTTATAACACCTACATGCTTTATCCGATTGAAATGATTTTTTCGCAGAACCTTAATTTTATGAATTAATATATTACTGTTAAATTTGAGCGCAATCGAGAAATTATTTCTAATAAAAATTTCAATTTTACGATTTTTTTTAAACAATTACGATTAATTAAAAAAAAATTAAAAAAATAAAGTTTCTTTTTTATTTTATTTAATTTAATTTAAAAAATTTCAATTTAATAATGATTTTACCACAGAACAACAGAAAATTCGCATAACACATGGCAGCTCAATGCACCAATTACGCTCATCCAACAACGCGGCGGGACTTAAGCGTTTTCCTAGTTTAATTTCCTTTCGCCTGTGGATGGATTTATCCAGCACGGGTTTGTGTAAACAAACTAGGAAAACGCTTAAGTCCCGCCGCGTTGTTGGATGAGCGTAATTGGTGCATTGAGCTGCCATGTGTTATGCGAATTTTCTGTTGTTCTGTGGAAAAATCATTATAAAGTTGAAATTTTTTTAAAATTAAATTAAATAAAACAAAAAATTAACTTCATTGTTTTAAATTTGTTTTTAATTAATCGTAATTGTAAAAAAAATCGTAAAATTGCGATTTTTATGATAAATATTTTTTCAATTGCGCTCAAATTTCACGAAAATATCTTAATTCATGAAATAAAGGTTCTGTGCAAAAATCATTAAAATCGGATAAAGCATGTAGGTGTTATAAGTCGAAGAATTTTTTTAAAAATTGAAAAAAAATCGTAAAATTGCGATTTTCATGAGAAAAAATTTTCCGATTGCGCTCAAAAACGTGGCAGTTCTAAGTTCAGAGATTTCGAAGGTCTCCATAAAATTTCATCGCAATCGGAGTATCGGTTTAGCCGGAATCGTGTGGACAAACAGACAAAAATACAAAAAAAAAAAAAAGAAAAAAAAAAAAAAAACATTCCGGATTTTTTTCTCCAGTGTAGTAGAATGGAATCTTCGCTTCGCTCGCTACGCTCATCCAATAATACGGGAACTCCTTGGACTAAGGGTTGACTATTAATACGGGCTATAATATAAATAATCAATGTAACATGAATTACATATTATATTGTCGTTGTTTTGTCAGATATTTGTACTTTTGTAAATAATGTCAGCCAGTCGAAGAAAAGAGAAACTTTTCAAAATATTGCTACAGAATAAAAATTATTTTTCCAACCTAAGAGCAGTGTTAAGTTCAATTAATTTTTAAATGACATTTACCAGTTCTATTAAAGTTTCTTTTAAAATATGAATTACGTAATCAAAAGCCACGTATATATAGTGTGTTAAAGAAGGCGCGATCATATGTCGTCCTATATACGTGTGGGACCCGATAGAAACTTTACATTTGATTTTCATAGACTGCCATTGAAATTTTATTTGAAATCCATTTGTATCAATAATTGTATCAATATGTATTCTAATTATTGATTGATAGCAACTGTCGTAAAAATTCTCCCCGACCGGGGCTCGGACCCAGAACGTTCGGCCGGACCTCGGAGCCTCAGTTGGGACAGATTTGTACGACACTTTCTATCAATTCTTAACTATATCCTTAAAGCGGGCTCGTGCAAAAAAACTTATTCATCGTAATGCCACAACTTAAATTATATAATTAGAAAATACGTGACTCAACTTGTGTAAAGATTATACTTACTTTTGCATGTAGCTCACAGAAGTTAATAGGCCTACCTTTATAAGAGCCTTCACATGAAATATTTCCACTTTAGAAGATAAAGTTGCGAAACGATATATTGATTTCTGTTGAGATTTTAATCCATTTCCTCCGGCGGAAATGCCTCCCTCCCCCGCCCCCCAACCTCCTAGACGCTAAAAGCCTACGGACTTGTGCCTCAACAACCAAGCAGAGGTGGTTCAAGTTATCACACACATCGCCTATCTAGATCGGAGCCTTCTCCCAGCAATAACTTTCACCTGACAGTTGGATTTATGTTTATCTTCAAAACATTTCTCAACTTGTATCTAACATCTTTAAAAAGAGATTAACATGATGTTGAAAAATATTTCGAGGGGAGAAAAGACGGGTGCTTCTCTTTGTGATTTGAATGATCTAAATAATCTCTCTCTGTTGCACTCATTTCATAAACACGACATACAACATCACCCCTAAACTCAGGACAACCATAGTCTTCCACAAAGACGGGGGTTGTAATTTGACCTTGAAGCTGACCCGGCACCTCCACCAAAACCAGCAAAATAATCCAAATAAGTTATTGGGGAGAGTATCATACTTTGACCGGACTCTAAATGCTATTGTTATAGTAATGAGGAAATAATCATGTACATTTTGATCAGTTTTTACATAGACGTTAAATAAATAAAGTGAATAAAAGTGCAGTTTGATGTAAAATGTACGTACGCAGTTTGCTAACTGTATCGATTACATTTCATTATTCACGACTCTACACAGGCCACGCCAATAAAGCAACGACATTTATATCACATTTTTGTATTTTGTAATTTCGGGTGAATGTAGGGTACCGGGTATGTACTTATGGTATGCACTGCAAATACACATTGATGGAACTTAATTTTTGTAAGATGAATTTAAAAACTTCTTGTGAGAAATCTGCAGAGGGTGCAATGCATGCACCTTTTGGACAATTGTGAAGGAATTTCTGAGGGCTGTTTAAGACATTCCTTGCGAAGACTGAAGAATACCTCGGTAAAACTTTCATTCAGGATTGCCGGTAACTGGATTCAAATCCATCACCTCCCTAATCAGAGTTGTCATACAATGAGCGAGCCATAACTGTTGGTTTGATAGATCATTCACAATGAACGGCCAGCCAGCAAACCATCGCCGCATATTATTATTAGACGACGGCTAGTCTGGATCAGGGTCGCAGGAGTAAAGAGGAGAGAAGTCCAGATCTCTCATTTGACTGTGTGGAATCCCATAGCGTATTCAAATGAAATGCAAATTGCCCGAGGATTCTCGTTTAAACAGTTGCAATGACCCTGGATATTGTTTGAAATTAACTCGAAACAATATAACATTAGAACGATATAATGATGTCCTAAACGTATAACGCGGCATTACAATGTGCTACATTACGGTCTAGCTCGTAGTCTTTCACATCTTGGGTGAGCTTGTTGGTAGGTGAGTGGCGCAATGTGAATGGGTTGTTGCAAAGGCTAATCACATTCCAATCCACAAGCTTCGCATGCTTTGAAGATGACGCCACTGCTTTTGTTACCGCCACTGTGCGTGTATGTCGGTCGGTCGTCGAACCCTTCAATCGATCTCAATTTATACAAGACAACCCTTCGCTGCCAACCAGTTCGTCCCGCACAGCATGCGTGTGCGTGTGCGCGTCTGTGTCTGTGTGTCTGTCTGTGTGTGTCTGTGCATATGTGTGTTTGTATGAGGCTGTGGCTGTGTATACATGCGTGCGTGTTTGTGTTTGTGTTTGTGTGTTTGTGTGTTTGTCTGTGAGTATAAATGTGTGCGTGTGCGCGTTTGCGTTTGTGCGTTTAGTCTATATTGTGTGTGTGAACGTGTACATGTGTGTTAGTTTGTGATAAGTATAGCCTTCGTTGCGTCTCTGTCACTGTGTTGTGTTATGAATGCACGTCTTATCTAGTGAAACTTTTGTTTCATTTTGTTGGTATTCGTGTGAGTAAATGTTTGACTTCGTGTGTTATTGTGCTTGCGTGCAGGTAGCCAGTATGTGTGACAGTTGCCTGTTGAATGTAGGCCCATGTCTTATTTATCGAACCTTTTGTTTCCTTTAGTGACTGTGTATGTGGTCACGTTTTAGTTTACGAGTGTGAATCACTGTTCTGTACGTACTTGCCAGCTGTTTGTGTTGATGCAAGTGTTTGCTGCCAACAGCATGTTGTTAGAAACGTCGCTTTACATGTTGTCATGCACATTCTGTAGCACACAATTATTAGACAGACAATCCAATACATGCAAAAGTGCAGAGTGCCTTTATATCGTGGTGATTGATTCTGAAGTCTCAATTCTGTTAGCGACGTTAAAATTACACTACATACGACACTCAATTGATCATTTTCATTATCTAAAGAGTTTTGATGCATATTTAACTTTGAAAGCAAATTAGTTGCTAAACTAATGTTAAAAACAAAATGACTATCAACTTATCGAGGTGTATTTTAAGACAACTCCAGATAGACTAACAATTAATCTATTTTGTCCCGAAGATTCTCATTTAAGCCTAATTTGGTGACATTTGTCTTCCAAACGAATTTATGTAAAGGGTAGATAAGAAACAACATGACTTTTCTGTTTTCTCTCTGAGAGAAAACTCTCTGTAACTTTTTGTCACTTGGTGGGGGTATAGATTCATGAGATCTGTTCTCGTCATGGAGTGATTTGCACCACGGTTGCACTAGGTGCAGTCCCACCTTGTGGAACAGGTGTTGTAAGCAAGCAGGGTGCTCGTAGTACGGTACACATGCACCGTACCATGGATTCCTAGTAGCCTTGTGGGAACAGGTGTTGTAAGCAAGCAGGGTGCTCGTAGTACGGCACCCACCCCCGCACGGGCCAAGCACATGGACCTGGACTGCTGGCCCGGTATCGATTCGTCTAGGCAGGTCCTCTCCGCACAGCTGGCGAATATCAACACAGAGAAAGGCCTCTATTGCGACTCTGCGGTCCTTCTCATCTTCCCTGCATTGTCTCGCTTACCGGATAACTTGGTTGTGGGTATTGAGTTAACTGTACTTAGTTGGATGAGCGTAGCGAAGACTTTAATTTTACTATGCCCTGAGAAAATTAGTTCGGGTATTTTTGTATTTTGTATTTTTTTTTTTCTGTCAGGTTGTTAGCTCTCTACAGGACAAATGGCTACTCCAATCTTGATGACATTTTCTGGACGCCTTTCAAACCTTTGAACTAAGATATGCTATGAATTTAGGGACAACTAAAGAAATATTTGAAGTCAAAATCTCACTTCTACTACCTTTTTTTCGATTTTGTGTACATTATTAATGCTTGTTCGATCCATACCAGACACATCGTTACTCTGATATTGATGAAACTTTCAGAAACCCTACAAAATCTTTGAGTTTAAATATTTTAGTAAACAATCAGATAAATATTTCTTATGACAATTGCGCCATTTTGATATTTTTCAATAGCAATGCAGGGACCATTTTAGCTCACCCATCAACGCGACTAAAGACGTCGCGAAGCGGCCTAGTATCCTGATATTCTTATGACTTTGTGGTGTGTGTGTGTGTGTGTTATATATTTGATAAACGTTTGACTGTGTTTTTAGATGTGTGTTTCTTTGTATATAAGTTTGTGTGTGTGTTATATATATTTGATAAACGTTTGAATGTGTATTATTTACATGTGTGTTTCTTTGGTGATGGATGCAGATTGTTTGCGCTTGTTTGCTTGTGTTTCTATCTTGTGCTTGTTGTGTGCGTGTACTTGAGTAAGTAAGGGCATACATGGTTGTGTTTGTTGGTGCGTGTTTGGCGACGTGAATGTGTGTTTGTGTTTATGTAAAATTAAACTGCGTACACGCATAGCTTTTCTTAGATACCGGACTCAGAGATACATCGCTTATTAAGTTGCTGTTTGTTGTATGATTGTTGAGTGCGGTACTGTCATGGTGAATATGGATGCAAGGAAGAATAATATTATGTAGTTAGTGTTTGGACTCGCATCATCGAAGTTTGTATGAATGATGATGTTTATTTGGAATGGTTAAAAATATATTTTAATTATGATCTAAGGCGATCTGAGACGATGAGTGATGATATATGACGATGAATTAAACGATTTCAAAATAAAAACATGTTTAATGCGATATTCGAACCCACGTAGGCCTACTCGTAAGGCCATACGCATCGGACCATCCCCCACATCTTAGGAGCCACCGCGGACGGCGAAATATATTGGCCTATAATATTTCTCGCAATTTTCTCTCGTAAATTATGTAATCTCTCGTTATTAAGTCATATTCTTTGTGGCTGTGATCGGATGATAGTGGCGGAAAAAGAACAAATCCATATTTCAGGCCACATGTTTAATACGAGATTCGATCAGGGCTTTAGATCAAAGTTCTGACCAGTTAGCAAGCGTCAACACGTCACTGTAGACCACAGAATGTGTTTGCCAAATTCAACAAACTTATAATCTAATATCGATTATTGCCTGTTGAATGCATTGCATTTTTCAGTAGCAAGTGTCAGATTTGGAACAAACATCAAACCAATGCATGGTGTTTGTATTTTTGTTCTATAACGATTACGAGTAAAGCTAGGTTATTACAGCTGTTAGGGAATTATATAACAGTATTGCGTTTACTTGATTATGATACGATTTTTAAGTTTAATTTTCATGCTTACTAACGACAGCTATGCAACTTCAAAAGATATAGTTTAGAGTACTTGAAGAAATTAAATAATAATAATAGTAATATAATTTTGTCCGGTGTTCTCTGTTAAAAGAAGTTCCATAAACTTTTCATCGCCTCTACAGATACAGTTACTATTTATTAACACTAACATCCAATTGGCATATTTTACACTATTTTTTTTAAATTTTTTATTCTGCAATAATTGTATTGATATAAATAATAATTGTTTAAGACATAAAGAGTTAATTCCGTGATATTTATTATTATTTATCGGATGTGTAAACTTTTAAATGTGTTATTCGTCTCGATATACGCATAACGCCCAATATTAATTTTAATGCAAATCATTCACATCACAATTTAAAGCTCATTCCAGCCAATTACATTATTTTGTGAAAACTGGAGTTTCTTTAAAATTCCCTTTAATATACTTATCCATATTTGGCCATCTTCTTGTATCTTGTATTACTCTATGCTGCACATCACGTATGATTAGAGATGTGAAAAATGTTGCGAACGAAATTCGAGATTTTTAAAGTTGCAATTATCCCTTCAAATTCAGTTTGCACATGAATCACAGTCTGTATTGTGATTGAACGGTACCAATTACCAATTCGCGAATTTTCGCGATATTTTAGTTGATACCGCGAACTAGTGGCGAAATCAGCCATTATGTCTTTAAACGCAAATTACGTCACGAAATTTCAAACAATGATTTTTTCAAAGTTTTGGTGGAGGTGCCGGATAGGTAGTCGAAATGAAATTAATCCTGGCTGGTACATATGATGGAGGTACTGGGTCATAAAACGCGATTGTGAGATGGTAATCATCGTTTGTACGCGAGTAAGCTCAATATACTTCATATCAAAATATTGATATTACACAAAAATGCATAATTTCGTACTTTTGGTGGAGGTGCCGGTTAGTAGAATTAATCAGGTGGTAAAAACTGTAAGAAACTTTGAAAACTGAAGGCTGAAATTGAGCTTAAAATTAAAACTGATTCTCACTCTCATGTGCTTGTTTTTCTTTTAAATTAATCATTATTTGTCCTGGAATTTGTGATGCTAATAATTTAGAACAAGGCGTTTTTTTTAATTAAAAAAAAAAATAAGTTGTGCATTATCAAATTATTTTTTTAGTTAACAACGAAAATTTATGAATTTTTATTAGAAAGACGCGAATTTTCAAACTTAAAATATAACAGTTTTGCACACCCCTAACTATGATTACCTGGAATTATTTAAATAGTGTTTCTACATATGGTCATTTATGTGCTTCCCTGAACTGTACGGCAACACGTTCCATCCCGGTCTCAAACTGTAGTTCGTGTGGCCCACTCTTGTTACGGCAGTTAGGCCTAATATTATAAATATGCTGTGGTTTGTTCTAAATATAACCGAGCAAGTTTAAATAATAAACATGGCGTGCGTGTCTGCTGAAAGCCTAATGTTGACATCGTGCGAATCAAAGGTCACTCGAAGAAGCGTTAGCCTAGGTCAAGAGGCTTGTGTCAGACTACGCCTATAACACCGTGATAAGGTTACATGGTACCTCTAGGTACCATAGATTAGCCTAGGTCAGCAGGATTATGTTAGACTACGCCTATACAAACATAAATAACCCTTCCCTTGAAAATCGAAACAGAGTTTTTCTGAAACGTTGGGATTAAAAGTTATTTTATATAACACTGTGCGTGATATTAACCGCAAAGATAGTTAAAACATAAATAAAAACATGTATAACACTGTGATAAATGCTTCCCCCCACCCTTTACAACTTGTGTATTACTCTAGATACCCTAGAGGTATAAGATTACGCCCATGCAAACATATGTTGACGGTTAACAGCATTGCCCTTTAAAGCTTTTTTCCAAAAAAATATTATTGTAAAGTAATTACTAGGAAAACGCCAGAGTCGTTGTTAGACGAGTGAGCGAGCCACGTGCTAAATATCCTGGAACATTTGCATCCCTAGCCTAATTGGCTACGAATTTGGCGTTTTCCTAGTTTATCTGGTGACTTCCAGGATTGGTTGATGCCATGCAAGGCTAGCCCCGATTCTTCACACCATGGCAATTGCGGACCCGGCGCCTCCACCAAATTGACCAGAAAATATAGACTCTCGATCTTTCGATACTTGCCGACCATCTGGTGGATATGGAATTCAAATATCCCCAATCGTTAGTATCTTTCATTTTTCAAACCGGAAGGTCCCAAGTCCGTCCGTTAAACAATGTTTTACATTTTTTTCTTTTGAGTCCCGGACATTCCCTTCCCAACTACCTTACACCTTCCATAACCTAATTAGTAATGTGAGGAATTAGTTGGACTATACACTGCTCTTTTTAAATAAAGAAAAACTATGTAGGTAACGATATTTCGAAGACTATTTAGTCCTTTTCAAACTGGTTTAATGACATTTGACAGTTACAACTTTTGTCATGAAACCAGTTGAAGAGGACTGAATAGTCTTCGAAATATCGTTACCTACGAAGTTTTTCTTTGTTTAAAAGAGCAGTGTATAGTCCAACTAAATTCATCACATTATTAACCTCATCCTGCTCTAAAAGTTTAATTATTATTAACCAAATTAGTCACCGGCTGATTCTGATGTGTACCCTACAGCGGGCATCTAAGACTTTTATATTTTATTTTAATGTCAGTTTCTACTACCGCGCTAGGTTTATGTTTACTCTGTTAACCTTTAAGGTTCCTTCAAAAACCTTTACTTGTAGTTCCGTGTCTAGTGTCGAACCGGTGGGCCTTCCACTAGTAAATCCTATCAGTGAAGTTTACAAACAAACTGTGCTTGAGAGGGTTAGATCCGCCAGCAACAGTTTTCAAGCTAAACTCCCCCCTCAAAACGTCAACACTGTTCGGAACAAGTTCTACATTTCCTTCCTCGTGTCAGGGGTAATGAAGACATCCGCGCTCGGCAATCCTCGGCCAAACCCGATTGTTTCCGTTCCGTTCCATTCATTGACGAATGGGAAGCAAATATTTGCCTCTAGGCCAGCAAGGCCACGTGTTTGAGCGTGGAGGAAGACATGCAACCTGCGACCACGTTAATCATAGGGCGACAGATTCATCATAACAGACGCAGCGTCCGGAAGTCTAAATATCACTGAGACCAGCATGGGTCTCGTCAGCTCTATCCTGCATGCCGCAAACGGAATCATTTGTGAGAATGTAACTTTCAATATCTGTTAAAACTGAATCATTGAAAGGTTTTGTTTTATTTTTTTTCTACTAGGTTACGATTTTCTTCGAACAAAATGTGAACAAAGTACTATTTGTTAAGAGTTATTATTATCGTATAATTGACTATGTTTGAATCAGTTGTTGTGAAAAGGGCGTAAGCCACGTTTGGACGAAAATGAGCTAGCACCAAATTCTTGCTTATTTTATGCAGACGCACACTGTGTGTGAAAATGGAGCAAGTCGGATGCACCGTGGGCTTGGTAGAGGGAGGTCCCAAACTCGAGTTTATTTGAAAAGGGAACAAGTCATTTGACTTATTCCTTATTCACATCGAACGGCGCTTTTGTTGGCAGCTATTGAAACCACCATTATATGGCATCATGTTAAATATAACTTTGCGTACCTACCTTTTTGAAATTAAATAAAAATGAAATAGATAACACATACTGTCATGTTTTATTGAAAAGATTAAATGCTATTCTCATTCACCTGTAAAAAATCGTTTGTTTTAAAAAGGGAATAAGTCAGATAAAAAAATATTTTGAATGTCCAATCTATATTGATTTTAAATTTTAAAAAAATATGCAAATAACATTCTGACATGTTGTAATTTAATAAGTATAGTTTGAAAAGAGGATAAGTCAGGAACACAGCCTATTTTTTCTGGTCAGACTATATATATATATAAAATAAATTTTATGTAATTGCATATTTTAATTGCGTATTTTTACGTTTAAAGATGTACAGTTTGAATCATGTACAACGATTATTTCATTCTGAAAAAAGTTAATCTCATTTTACTCAGAACTACAAAAAGTGACGTAGGTCGTTTTCACAACAACCGATTCGTTTGTATTTTCTACTTGGGTTCGTGGTTTTGGAAAGAATCAGCTCTTATGTGTGCGTTTTGATTTTTATTGTTTAAAAGATTAATAAAAAATAAATTTAATTTTAGTATTAAGACACTATTAAAAAAAAATCCGAATCGGGAATTTGACTATGGAATTTTGCACTCGATAAACTAAGACAAACACTCCAAAGATAAGATAATTTTGGGGGAAACAAATCTGTGTGCAATAGAGCTTGTACGTTATACGCATTGCGCATTTCAATATAGAAGAGTTACAGTGTTGTGTTTGTGAAACTATTGTTAACGTTGTACTGGCGTTGTTTGTTGCTACGCTAGACAGGGGGTTAACAAAGCCCCCACATGTGTGACATGAATTATTGACGGTCTCAGGGAACAATGTGAAGATAATAAAAAACGAGAAAATCGAACGTTAACTTTTTGTAAACGCCCTCAATTATATGGATTTACGTGTTAACCCAAAGTAATCCCTTGGTCGACGATTGAACACGAATCTATGCACCACTTAGATCCAACACGCACGCACGCGCACTCACGCGTTCCGTTTCACGCCGCTCGCATATCGAACGGGATGGTCCAAGTTTGAACGCCGATATAGAACAGCGGCGAGCCGTTAGAAAAGTGTTGTCATTATCTGATTAGCATGAAGCGGGAGGCTTTTAGCTACAAAGGGAATTGTCTGATGATTATAACTGCGCAACGTCACGGCTATTTCATATTAACTACTACTTCGTTTGATGAGGCAATAAACATCCAAATGTGCAGTTATACATTACATTTCCAGGAATATCGCGAGTATCCCTTAGAGACAAAGTGTAAACTCACTTGAAAAGAATCTACTAAAACGAAACCAATAAATTATATTAAAAACGTGAAACATTTTCAATGTAAAAGTTGCACAAATGCATCGTTTAAGTGACCTTAATAATAATAATAGTTCAATGTTTTGATTCTACAGTACGTTAAATCACAAAGTAGGACTCATTTGATGATATTATCTATTTCCTGCACATTGCACTCATTATGTAGGCATAACTAATTTCGTAATTGCAAATAATTTCCCGCATTGAAAATTTGTGTAAGTTATTGTAGATCTATTTGAAAGTGTTGATGTATTTTGATCTTCATCAAACGAAACTTGAAAATAAATATTTATCCACTTTTGTTTTTCTGCAGCAAATTTTCTGTAAAAACATTATATTTGTTTATCTTTTTGGTCAACTTTATTGTGGTATCTATAAGTGACTACGAATGTCTGGGAAAAATATTATTGAGCCAAAAATACATAAAATGTGTCATCTTAAAATTCAAAATTCTAGAAAACATAAATCTACTTAAGTTTTCGTAAAAAACGTAATAATTATAACGTTTTATTACGTTTAATTTATTCAAGAAGTGAATCTTTACGTTGGGTTTATGGAAACGTCTTGCAGTAAACTGAGTGAACAGCAGGTGTGGTACGCCCACCTCTCTACCCCTCAGCCCAGCTGTTTGTTGCTTGTCTGACTAGCAGCAGGTGTGGTACGCCCACCGCTCTACCCCTCAGCCCAGCTGTTTGTTGCTTGTCTGACTAGCAGCAGGTGTGGTACGCCCACCGCTCTACCCCTCAGCCCAGCTGTTTGTTGCTTGTCTGACTAGCTTGGCACAGTTCGATTCTCAGGCGGTGGAGAAACCAGTGTTAATGAAGCAAAACTTCACTTTTCCTGGCGCACAAAGCTCTCGACTTCAAGAACAACAGAAGAAGGAAAGAAAATACGATCGTTGCAACGTTGAGCTTTCTATTTTTTTATGTTTGTGCTATCACTATTCGTTCTTTAAAACGGTGGATGTAGAAATATGTTTTAAAAATCCACCGGGAGATTTAGATAACCTTGATCAGGGGCAGGGGGGTGGGGGAAACATGAAATTAATAGTCTGTTGTTTATGCGCGCGAAATTCTGCGTTGACAGGGGGTGACGATTTTGAGAAACTGACACTCACTTCTCTATACCAGGCCGAAATACACTATTCACGTTACTTAAACTATAAATACACTCTAAAGATACGTGTAATTGCATGCTAAATATTTAGTTAATACGAAATTTTTAAGTCCCTCTACCCTTTTCTCTCACTCTTATTTCTAATCTCACTAAATCCAGTCGAGAAAATTTCTCAACCCGGCATTATTTTAATGTCCTTCCATTTTGAATAAAGAATTCGAATCTGCTGAATTGTAAGGAATCTCTCAATTATTCAGGATATTGTACAGTCGAAACTTGCTTCTGTCTCAAGCGCTGGGGGGTACCAGACTTCAAGCTACACTTATGCCTTGTATCTACTAATATTACTAACCAACAAATATAGAAGTGTTAGTATACCTTCCAATAACCCTGAACAATTTCAATATGTTGATTTACGCGGTAGAGAAAGTTGTTCTACTGATTTGGAACTATTATAACATTCGTTAGTTGTTAGTTTATAAATTATTTATTTATTAAAATAGCTACATGCCCTATATTAAAGAGGAACATATAGCAAGAAGTGTTGTTTGAAAATGTTTGTTTAAACTAATAAGAAGGGTCGCCCTAACTCACAATTGAATCGCACATCGTCATTGATCTAGGTTTCCTACATACGCCATCTCGCCACAATAGTTTGCTCTAGCTAATGAGCAAACGTGACTACCTATAGTTTCTCTGTTTCCATTCTCTCTCATACAGTAGAGTGCCTGGATGACGACACCGAGAGATACATTTCATCAGACGAACAGTCATAATATAATGCACAGTTTATCTCATGGACAGAAACTTGTAGGGTGGAGTCTTGAACAGACCACTAAACATTGATAAGAGTTTTGATTTGTTTTTGTGATATTCATTTTCATTTCCGTTGTAATACATTCTCTGTTGAATTTAAATTTAATTATAAAATACAAATGTAATATTGCTCATTTTACCATCTTGAGATAGAAAGTAAAAAGCGACTTGTTAAGATGCATTTCTTTTCTATTCACATGGTTGCATATTGGTACTACTACAGAAGATGTACGAAACATATCTATTAATACACAAAATTGCCAGAAAGAAATAGATCATCTTCGCATTGTCGTCAGTGGACAAAACTCCTCTATAATAATAATATGTTCTTATTCCAGAGGAGAGGCCAGACGTTTGTCGTCTGTCTAGTACCCTAAATGTATTGTGTGTGTGTAATTGTGTTTGAATTGTGTAATTGTGTGATAATTAGTGTGTTATTGCATGTTTTAGTGTTATTGTATTATTATAAGTGTGCTATTGTGTGCGTTATTGTGTTGGTTTGGTGTGTTTTCGTGTTTTCGTGTTTTAGTTTGCTGGTTTCGTGTGTTATTGTGTTGATATTGTGTGTTTTAGTGTGTTATTGTGTTTTTATTGTGTGTAATTCATTGCACGTATATTTATCACATAAAGTTATCGGCCTTGTTTATACAAAGTATGCTCGACGTTGTCTTACCTCCGTCCGCGTACGTCTCGGAGCCGTATCCGTCTTGCAGTCCGTTAGCCCAGGTGCCCTCGTACCTCGCGTTCGACGTGCCGGACTGTCGCACTCCGTACCTGCCCTTGAAACCCTGAGTCCACTCCCCTCTATAGAGCCACCGCCCCCTCGTCTCAACACCCAGCCCATGTCGCTTGCCGTTCTGCCACTGGCCCTCGAACGCCGAGCCACTGAAACATACAAAGTCACTTATTAACAGGACATTCACCCGGTTCAAATGCCTAGGGAGTTTGGTGGAGGTGCCGGGTTCCAAAAAATTAGTTGAAAATTATTGTATTTCAAATTTTGTAAATTTTCATTCACTTGTTTGTGTTGTGTTAATAAAGCGATGCTAGTTATCAGCTTAAATTATCCATTCTAAATATTTAATTGAATAATAAAGTTGTTCGAGAAGCATTTATGTTAGTATGAGGTCTGTTATAATATAACTATAAAACTTATACCATAATTTAAAAAATCATACGATGGTTGAGAAAATTTGATGGCTTACGTATTTATGGATCAAAATTTGCCAACAACTGTTTGGCAATCGACCTTGTCAACAATAAGCAATATCTTGTTGGTACAAGCAGAAAGTATCAGGTAAAACGTAGCAAACATTAATCCACAGGCGTGGAGTCACTGTCCCGTATTATAGACCCAATGGTACAAGTAGTAGTAACAGGTATAACATGGCAAACAATGGTTTACAGGCGTTGAGCCTCTGCCCCGTATTATAGACTAATGGTACAATAGCGTTGGTGGAGGTGCCGGGTCTTATGGAATGCTGTAACGTTGCTTGTCTGAAGTGTATACTATAGTGTGGAAGCTTACATGGAACCGTATCGACCTCGGCCTAAGAGGAAACCTGCTCTAATCGGTTTATTTCTTCCAGAGTTGGGATTATCATGTGACATATCCAATAAAAATAAAGCCATTGAGATGTGCATTCAACTATACATAAGCGCGACTGATAAAATAACTGAGATCCACTTCCTCAACCTGGGGAACATGTGGCTCGTTTGTCTAGCAGGTCTAGTCCCTGCTTTCAGTGCAGATGGTCCCGGGTTCGACGAGGTAAGAGAAATTGTAAATCAATTAGGATCTGTTTTCAATTATTTGCTGATGTTATTTATCGCTATTACAAATATAATATGATTCTGAATAATAATTAATGAACTTTTGTGTAATTTTAAGTTGTAGAATTGAAGGGCTTATAACTATTCAGTTGAAAACGAACATGTGATCTTTTATCAAGTGTTCCGTTAAATAGGTAAGATTTAAATTGTAACTGATGAAATTAAAGTCCACGCACTTGATTATTGTTTAAAGTTACTTTTCGGTAATTCTTGGGTATGGGTTGTGAAGCCCGAAGTCCCCTATACTTCCCAGGGCAAAATGTTGTAGGAATTCGAATTAAAAACGAAAATGTTCATTATTCGAATATCGGTATTCTAGCGTGTAATATTGATCTCACTATTTTCCCCACCAAACCCTGTTTCCGTTCTATGCTCTCGACATCCACACCGAGCTATTGTTTAAAAAGTGGCGAAATAATGGATGTGATAATCTCTTTGTAGACCGGTGTACTTGACCTAATTATGACCCACAAGAAGAGAAAAAAATCATCGGAAGATTGATTTTTGATTGAAATACTATATTTTTTTGAGGCGACTTAATGTAAGCAGAAAATTCAGAGAAAAAAATAATGGTTCAATTTGAATTAAGAGATCCGTTCTGACAATTTACGCATATTTTATTTCTCACAATAATATAATTTATCAACTTAGCAACATTTTTCATTTAATTTAATGTGATATTTGCCATAAACCTCGATACAAACAACAATATCTTGGTTTCATATTGAGTATTGAGTTTCAAGATTCAATTAAGAAATAACATTTAATAATTAACTGAAAATCAGTTAAATGACTGAGTGGGTAGACTCTCAAGGGTCGTTACGATTTGCTTATTTATTTATTTGCAATATATTCCAGTCATTTGGTGGAGGTGCCAGGTAAGTGAAAAATTGGTCCATCGTAATAAAATAAATATATTCCAGTCTTTTGGTGGAGGTGCCAGGTAAGTGAAAAATTGGTCCATCGTAATAAAATATATATATTCCAGTCTTTTGGTGGAGGTGCCGGGTTTAGTGAAAAATTTGTCTATCGTAATAAAATATATATTTCCAGTCATTTCGTGGAGGTGCCGGGCTAATGAAATTTTTTTTCCATCGTAATAAAAGATATATATTCCAGACTTTTGGTGGAGGTGCCGGGTCAGAGAAAAATTAGTCTATCCTAATAATAGTTAGATTGTTTTTTAATGATGTAAATGCCCTGTTGCTAATCGAGACGATGTGTCGTGATAGATGACTATGAAGGGCAATTATTAAAAAAACATGCCGTATACGGAATTCGAACCCACGTCCTTGTAGAGTCATACGCTTCGGACCAGCGCCTTACTAACCACGGACGACCAATCTTAATGAAACGAGAAGACGTAAGTGATATATCATTTCCAGTATCTTCCTATATTCAGTGCTTCCTGCAACTTACTTTACAACTTCATCAGTGTACAACTGGTCAATAACGCTGTGAGTTAGTTCGGATATTGTCGTTGTAATTCTTACCAGAGTCGACAACGAAGTTTCCCCGTTGAAACTTCTTTATCGACTCTGATTCGTGATTCTTACGTAGCGTGGCAGGTGCGTTGGGGCTGGTAGTCCCATAAGACACTAACACGCCCTGTTGTTGTTGACACACATCCCCTCCCCTCCCCACCCCTCCCACCCCCCTCGCCCCCACAAGATTGATGGCATTCATCCAGTATTGACATCCCGTACGCGACCGAGTTCATTCAAGAAAGCAGACGGTTGACAAGGGGGTGTTTTCCGAGGGGAGCCTAAGCACATGGCGTCACCGTCTGTGAGCTATTAGCTCGCAGACCAACAAGATAGATTGCATTACTGCGCACTCTGTACTCACTTATCTGTGACTATCCCACGTGAAAACACATCCATATGACATCACAGTACCGTTTGTTGTTACGTTAATAATATTTGTTAAAAAGACTTCAACAGTTATGTTAATCGATGTCATATTAATTTACGGCTCAAATCTGGCTTGGCGAATGTTTTCAAACTAAAAATTATATCTATCAAATATAATTGCGAGTTAAAATGCATTTGTTGCGTCTTAACTTCAAATTTAATCAGAAACGTTCCGTGTGAAAAGTAATAATTATGTTTTCCTTGAGGAACCATTTCCGATTTGTATCGTGCATTTAGTTTTCCCGAAAACCTTGCAATGGTTATATATTAAAACTTACACTTTTACACTTAAACCACTTAATTTATAGAAATAATATCACATCAATAAATATAAGAAGTATTATTCCCAATATTTGGTCCTTTCGTACTAAAATATCAAAATATTACAAAAATATCTCTAAGTGGTAAAAGATGAAATGTATAAACAAAATTGTTTATTTCTACAAGTAGCAATTACATTATTTTATACGTAATTGCAAATAAAGTAGTAAACTAATATTCTGTCGATTCAAGCTCAATTCCCAGCCACAGTGCACAAATAAATAACTCATCACTTTGTCCGGGTTCATCATTTCGTTTGACGGATCCGATTATTTGCTCCAAGACTGAGGTGAAAGCTCAGTTGTGAAAACATCGATTGCCTTTTACTTTCAGGTTCAATGTTTGTGAGCCTTAATTTATATCGATAACGAGGATTTTCCTTGTTGCCATATAAGTATGTTTAGGTGAGCTTGAATGAAAACTAATATATCCTGAAAACCAATGCAAATGCTAACCCAACATGGATGGATGGAATGTAGTACTAAGAATTCTCTTCTACCATTGCCATGGCAGGGATGTAACATTCAGTCAGACTCTCTGGTCATGTACTGATACACTCATTATAAATACATTTGCTTCCGAAGTCTTTGTTTGACATTAGACAACTGCGCTACTAAAGTCTTCCATTCGATCATCTATGTGGTGTGTCCAATTATATGACAAGTTGTTGTAATGAACTAGACTTGAAAGCTGAATGTTCTGGATTGATCCACAGGTTGGGCAAACTTTGAATATAAAAACTATCACCGTTTACAAAGAATCCAAAAATTGTCAATGTTTTGGTGGAGGTGCGGGGTCAAACTTTCTAGCTGGTTCCTCGCTAATCTACAGGGCCACGATGAACATTCTGTATCGTCCTTGCCGGAGGACAATGCATATCAGAGAATCATGTAAAACTGAGAAATAACACTCGCAGGCGGACAGCATATTGGAGTTTTGCTCCCTTATATCCATGTATATAGCTTACTAGGGGTCTTCGCGAACTCTTTTTCCAGTCGCGTTGATGGATGAACTTTTGTGGTTGATTATTATTGTTCAATGATAACTGGTTCGTGCCGTCATTGTCATTGTCGTCATTATCAAGAAAAGAGTGAACCATGTTTGCAACCTTGATTGCAAAAAAAAGCACCCGAGCTATTTTTCTCAGGGTAAGCTCATCCAACAATACTTGGGAATAACAAAATGAATTTTCGCTATCACCCTGAGCATGAAGGGTTAGAGGAATGGCCTAACCAATAGAATAGAATGCTTCCATAGTATAGAATCCGGTGAGTTTTTGTGAGTACAGCGTGATCAGGTGTTACCAACCTACGAGGTTGTCAGCTAAGCTCAAATGGTGTTGCCAACCTTAGATGTAGTCAGCTAAGCTCAACCAGTGTTACCAACCTTAGAGGTTGTCAGCTAAGCTTACCGCTGTAGCAAAGTGTACGTATAAACCAAAATTAGTGTAAACAGTGGCGCTGAATGTGTGCGGAAGACATTCTAGAGGGGGTTCCATTAATACCTCTGATCGCACGAGCTGTGAGTGAGGGGGGGGGGAGGAAGTAGTGGGGGTGGGTTTCATTGAGTGCAGGATGGCCGTAGAAATAAATAGAATTTGCTTTTTTTTTTAAAACATAACTCAAACTGCAAGGCTACTTCGTTTTTAACAAACAATGAAAATAATCTAATTTTATTTTCACTATAGCTCTTACGGGTAATAACGAAAAATACCAATAGGGATAGGAATATTATTATTAAGACCCAGCAAGACTAATTTATTAAACATATTGACATATCTTGACATCATGTATAACCTAAATATAAGTTTATTATTTTAAAGGTATTGCAAAGAAGATGTTTCTCTGAAACTATCTTCACAAGAAGAGACAATAAAAACAAACTCTTGCTCAACTTGTTTATTACTTATTTCGAAAGCAATCAAGATAACATTATTAATTGTAGCGAACACTTTGCGTTGATGTTATTAAGATGTAGTAATTGCAACAGACATCCATCAAGCTGTAACGTGTATGAACAAATTAGCAAACCGGAAGGAAATGTTAACTAAATAATGATATAAGAAAACATTAATGAAAATCTCGTTAATCCACGATCCAATCGAGTGTTTAAGGGGAATCCCTAGACCCAAATATGATTTCTAAAAAATGCAGTAAAGACGTCTGAAAAGTAAGTAGAATGTAAGAGGAGCTTAATAAAAGAGCGGATTATTTTTTTGAAATTTTTTTGACGGGACATAACCTCAGAATCAACAATTGTATTCAAATTACTGGAATCAGTTGCTCAAGTTCAAAATTGAATTTTTTGCATCGGTTTTTTGTATATTATTTCTACACTCCTTTATCTACTACCTAAATATAATTATTATTGGTTTTATATGGTTTCAGGCGTTGCACGATTTTTTCCGTTAAACGGTACAAAATTTGAAATTGTACCGGCAGGAGAAAAAAATTGTGCAACGCAACAAACCATATAAATCCAAAAATCCTTTTATTTAGGTTGTAGATAAAGGAGTGTAGAAATAATATACAAAAAACCCCTGCTAAAAATTCAATTTTGAACTTGAGCAACTGATTCCAGTAATTTGAATACAATTGTTGATTCTAAGGTTATGTCCCGTCAAAAAAATGTCAAAAAAAATCCGCTCTTTTATTAAGCCCCTCTTACATTTTACTTACTTTTCAGACGTCTTTACTGCATTCTTAAGAAATCATATTTGGGTCTAGGGATTCCCCTTAAGTGGCGCACCGTGTGCTACTCAGATTGCTATTGTGCGTGACCCCGTCTGTATAAACGTGATGCCTACACAATGTTTCCTTGTAAACGTAAATATTTAACGTTCGCTCCTCATTCGAGAGTTGTTCCCGGCTTTGATGTTTGAAGTAAAACGCCACAGACACCTTTTGATCTTTCAGTCTAGCTTGTCGTTGAGTGTTGACGACTCGCCGTAAGCTCGCTGGTGAATACTAGGGCTTCTCTTGCTAATTACACAATGTTGCTTTGACGAACTTAAAACATCTATAAAGACAGTCGCCATTCTCAATAATGAATCGTTGTTAGTTCAAGAATTTGCACAATTACATGTGATCTGTTACAACTAAAACCGAAGTTTGGACTCATATTTTACTGTTATATTTTTATTATTATTATTTTGTGGCCACATTACAACAAAACACATTAATTGTCAAGCTCCTAAAATGTGTTAACAAAACAATTCATTCAAAACAATACCCAATACAATACAATATAAAATTAATACCACGTAGATGACTATAAAAGTAATAAAACATGAATGTTATGTGTATGGATTTTGTATGTTTGATTGAATATATGATTGTGTGTTTGGGTGTATAAAAGTGCAATCATAAATTGAATGTACATGCATTAGTGACTTAAAATATTACTAAAGATCAGTTATTCATTTAACTTAATTTTTTTATTTCTAACTGGCTTGCAAATGATTTGCACTTAAACTGATGTTTTGACTCAAATGTCCGTGAAAGGTTTGATGGCGTATGAAGAGTGAATACATTCTGCGTGACCTTGTCCTTGTAATCACTCTCTGCTGTCACACGCTGTGGTCAGCGATATTGCCTCCCGTCAATCCCGTCCTCGATCAACACTAGCAGGATGCCACTTTGTAAGCAAATGAACACAGAGAGAACACGTGTAGGGGCAAGATGCACTGCACTGGTGCATGGGAGTACACCACCTCAGAGTACAACCAAGCTGTTCTTACTAACCAAGGGTTTCATTTCAAGGAGTTATTTGTTCGCGATGTTTGTGGAATGTGAATAGTATGAAATATTTTTAATGTGTAGTGGATGTGCCGTATAGAACAAATATGAAATTTAAATTTCTGCATTGTATTCCAACACTCTATTTTCGTCCTCTTCTTCTTACTAAAGGGGGTTATGACCCTTTAAAATTATTTTTACCATATCATCTATGGCATGGTACTATACTAAAGTGAGGGGTTAAAAATTATATCTTGTAACTGTAAGTTTACACGAACTTTTTTAACATTTTGATTCTGAAAGTTGCTAATTTTTTTTGTACCAATCTAAATTGGCCCTTTAGAAAATCCTGACTTCAAACTGCATTAATATACAATAAAACATGCCAAAAATGCATTCCAATTATACACTTTGTCTTGGTAATCAACATATTTTGACCACACTAAATCCAAAAACAAAACATAGCGGACGTATACAGAAAAAGTTGTCGAGTACGTCAATAATGGCCAATATTATTTTGTATCAAATCTTCTAAGGTTACGGAGCATTAAGATCGTCCCCATGTTATTTATTTTGAGAAATGTTTGCCTATGGGACCTACGATATTTATTCTGTTATTGTGTAAATTCATAACTAGTTAGCCTGGATGAGATGTATATTTTTTTAAGTTTAGTGAGTGATTAATCCTAACGGAAGATTGCATACTTCAAAGAGTTATTTGCAATGTCTGTGGAATAAGAGCACAATGAAATAAATGTCTACGTTTGGTGGAGGTGCCGGGTAGAACCAGAGTCGATAAAGAAGTTTCAACGGGGAAACTTCTTTATCGACTCTGGTAGAACTAACTCTGCATCGTATTCAAATATATTTCAACGTTTGGTGGAGGTGCCGGGTAGAACTCTGCATCGTCTTCAAATATCACCTAGTGGGCTACGAGGGTGTTTCACAGTTCGTCGAGCATACACCCGAGTCAGTGCCGGCCTGTCTAGCTCTGTGCCTCTTATTCTTCTTCCTCATTGCTGTTTACATTCTCGTTAAGTGCGACTAGTGTTCTCCAACTCTCCTCTTACTCGGCCACTCTTCTCTATCCTCGATTCTTCTTTCACGTTATCCTGCAATCTAGTATCTCAATGTCTACTCCAACCTTCTTGCTTTCATTAATGTACTTATTTGTAATGAAGTTTCGTTATTTGTGTTTATGCACAAACAGGGTTCAGAAAACACAGGAAGTGATATAAACTTGAGTGCACTTGAACTCCAAAATTACCAACATTGTTGTGTTGTTAAAACATTGTTGTTGTAATATTACTCGTTCAAACTTTACTAACATTAAGTTCATTGTTTTGTCTGCATTTATATAATTAGATTTATTTACTTGTCTTCCTTTGTAAAGCACTTTTTTTAACTGAATAGGATGAACGACAAATAAATAAAACTCAATTTTGAGGAGAAATCAAGAAAATTACTTAAATGTAGTTCATTGTCGTGTCTGCATCTATGTAATTAGATTTATTTAGTTGTCCTCCTTTGTAAATCAGTTTTTATATCTGAAAAGGATAGATGTTCAATAATAATTAAAAAATGTACATCTATTACAAACATTACTTGAGTTTTTACCTCTTGTGAATTCCCTCCTACCTCTTCAAATAAACAGCAAAGAGAGCTGCCTGGTTGCTAGCGAGGTTTCACTGTCATTTTATGCTAAACCATTCACTTTTCTATTTATGTTTCTTCATATTGATATTCCGTTTAAAGTTAGCATTGCTGACAGCTGCTTGGGTAGGCATTCGACTCTTAACATTATTGACGGTTTCTTACTTAGTTGACGAAAAGAGAGAATAAAAAAAGGAGACAAGACAATACAGAAAAATAGTAATTATATTCAAACAATAGTGATATTGTTTTACAAAAGTTTGTTTTTTGTTTACAATTATTATCCCAATAATATCAAAGTCCTAAGCAGCTTCTTACCCCATCGCACAGGTAAATCTGATTGGTAACTGAAAATATCGTGGATGATCGAAGGAAGGGAAAATACAACTATAGTGATGATGTAAGATGTTGTAGGATCTTGTAGTTCATTCAAAAATACAAAAGGTTTGTTGACTTTCAGAGTATACAACACAGGACGCTACTCTGTTTAAAATGATGTAATTGACCTGGAAAACGTTCGTCGTGTTGTTAAAAATAAGTCTTTACAGCGCTTATGCCTAAAATAAAGTTAAAATTCTTCCCTAGTTCATCGTGCATCCCTTGCTTGCTAAAAATGTCAAATTGATGGGGATGATAGATGAAGATGCATTTACGACTCACCGGATTTTACTTTTTCAAATTTAATTACTTTATGGCACGTATAAATAAATAAAATGTCGTAGGAGGCACATTTTACAAATTTGAATTTCACTCACAGTTGAGATAAAATACAGAACCCCTATTGTTAATTGTGTTAGTTTATGGTTTATTCTGAGAAAAAGTTCACTGATAACAATAATTCAACTTCTATTCGTAGTTGAAAAACATAATTACATAAATGTCTTGTGTCGTTAGTTACAATAATTACGAAAACATTGCAACTCATCTATTTAAGACGAGTTACTGTAGATCTAAAGGAATTATTTAGTTACTCGATTGTAGCCGAATGTATTAACGTATTTGATGATATTATGTCACACCTTGCATAACAATGATGTGATAATTTAACTAATGAGGCGCGAAGTACATTGTTTTCATGATGTCTGATGAGACGAGGAGGATGAAGCTGATGAGATGAGATGAGATGAAATGAGCGTGAGCAGATAACAGTCCCTGCAAGTGTTGAAAGGAAACACTCCCGTCCCGTCAATAATGTGAGCGCTAGACTGCGTTTAGTCACGTTAGGCTGTCACCCGTGGCAATGCAGTGCTACCAGTTGAACGCGCACAAACTCACATTAATTTTATCATCACCGCATTACACTCGCCACGGCAGGGTGGATACACATGAATAAATGCACTGGATGCGATCCTTCAACATACCGGCTAAGTAAATTTGCATCCATAGTCAAATTGTTATTGATGTTGAAATTTTGACAAATGCGCGCTAACAAAATCCAACTAGAATGAACACGAATTCTACCCCTATAAAATGAATCTTCTGGTGTTTTTTTTTTTTTTTTTTTTTTTTATAAAGGAACATTTTAAAGCGATTATTTACAAAACAACAACAAGGCCACAAACATGTCAAACGATTCATGTTTACTGAAGTAGTAAGTGAGAAGACGTCAAATCCTTAGATGGTTCTGTATCGCCCGAAGCGACAGTTTCCTCCTCGGTTTCCTGTGCGCCTGGTCCTTATCGAGCCGTCGTGAGCAGACTAAGCCCCAACACCAGCCCCCTCGGAAATTGGCAAGACGTTTACAAGTATTGTCTTGCTCAACCACCTCCCCCCAACCCCATGAACCCGCCCTCATTGAAAGAGCAGTCGGTTGTCTTTGTGGGGGTAGGTGGGGGGATTGTCTTAGTGTGTGTGTGTGGGGGGGAGGGGGGTTCAAAGGAACGGAACAACTCCGAGTTTCACAACACGTACAGGTGGGGGATATTATTGTACATGTCTCGAAACCTACGAGATTACACGTTGACAAGGAGGGTACAACAAACTTAACTTGTTTGTGAACCGTGATTCTATCAAGACAAACATTGATTAAACATTGACGGGAGAGATTTGTAAAACTATCAAATACTAATTCCAACCATGTTTTGCTTTCAGATCTCCAACAACAACAAGTTGACTTGGTAATCCCGGCCGTGCCCCCTCCTGTCAGAGTGCCTCGATGACACCAGCCACCTTGCACATACAATCTTACCAATCTACTCGGAAGACAACCATGAGGTTTATATGTTATCAACGGTCCAGTGCAATGTATGGATCAGTAACTATTCACTCTTCTTTTCAAACGCCACTCTGATTACTGAGTCACGGGTTCGAATCCTTCCACCGACAATACTGACTGAAAGTTGTCCGAGGTTTTCTTCGGTCGTCAATGCGAAGCAAGGGATTGAGTCTTCTTGGTGAGCCCTCGGGCATCCCTTCATAATTGCCCTGACTCCAATATACCTAATAAGACACTTGGAATGGGGTATGCATAGCACCTTGGGCCGAATTCCCACGAAAATAATAAAACAAATGTTATTGACTAATTGCAGTCGTTTGTCAGTTATGTCCGAACGATAGATTGTGTCTATTCATTCTTATTCTATAGGTACTTCGCGTGTCGATGTTCTTCAAATATTGATGGATTAGAAGACAGCATCTATAATGACAGCTGACCTCTATCTAGTGACAAAATGTCAACGTTAAAGGGCATCAATATATCACCGGTTTAAAAACGTGCAACGTCAACTACGAGAATCTACTATTAACTTATAAGGCAATGTGTTGAGAGGAAGATAACTAAAGTTATACACTGTTAGAATCAAAAGATAATATAAATATGTAGTTTGCTCAACTATTAAATTCAGTCAAATAAAATTATTTATTTATTTATCAAATAGAGCATGTTAATAACACTGGCATCACATATTAGGTTTTGAAACACAAGACATTATCAAAAAGGGCAGTGTGTATTAAATAATATTTATAAAAAAGTTATTTTAGTTAAAGACCTGATATAAATATTTACGATATGCCCACCATTTTTAATGTAAGAAGTTTAAATAACGTTTTAATTTCATAGTCAAACATTTATTGGGTACTAAATGTACACTTTCTAAAAATGAAAAAAGATGATAGATTTCACAATATCGCAGGAATGTTATCCTTCAATATGAGTTGCACACTGCCTGGGTTAAATCTCAGCGAATATAACAAACACGTGTCTGATGAACTCAGAGGTGGAGGTGATGATGATGCCCGAGAACAGACATTACACTAATCACATCCCTGTACAGATTAGGAACGTGAATAACCTACACAACCTACACCCAGAGCAGGCTAGTGTAACATAGGTCCGATGCGCTAACTTGTCAGGTGAGTCGCCGCTAAAACCCATGAGCCGATGTATGGAGAACCGGTATTCCACCGGACAAGTCAGCTTGACGGAACGGTATTATAGGCCCGTCACGCTCACTTGTCGTCTGAAAAACTGGTTTTACCCGTATAATTTTATATAAACCGATATGGGCAAAACCGGTTTTTTAGATGACGTGTTAGTATGACGGACCTGTATTATATGGTCGTCACGCTAACTTGTCCCCTAAAAAACCGGTTTTCTCCCCATATTAGCTTCTGGGTTATAGCCGCGACTCAGTGGACAAGTTGGCGCAACGAACCAATATCTGTGCCCACGCGAACCCATACTCGTCTTGCCAAGACAGACGGATGTAGATCAAGCGGAACGCGTGAGGCTCTGATGCGGGAGGTCCCGAGTTCGACATTCGTCACCGGCAATACTGACTGAAAGTGTTTTCAAGGTTTTCTTCGGTAGATAATGTGAATGCAAGGGATTGTTCCTTTCTAAACATCGCTTGGACTTTACACCTACACTGATGGAGGTAATTTACATCGCTTAAACGCGGGACTCTGATTCAGAAGGTCGCCGGATCGAAACCAGACCCCGGCAGTGCTGACTCTAAGGGTTTTCCCAAGGATTGTCAAAGTCATTGGCTGTAATGTTACTTGGGCATTCCTTCCTAACTACGCAACACCCAAACTACCTAGTGAGTAGGTACCTGTTACACCAGACTAACCTGTTACACCAGACTAAACTGATGTGCAACCTAGAAGTAAAAAGTTTTGTTTCTACCTAGTTAGCCAGCCTGGTTGGTCGTGATTCACTCACGCGTACCAACTCACCGCGAACTAAAACAACCCGAGTGCGCTGAGGTATTAATAGTCGTATCGAGATCGCAGAGGCTGTGACCGAGTTTCCACTCGGATCGCAGATATATCGGACCACATGTGCAGTACAGCTGCTGGTGTGATGTACTAGGCATGTCCATACTGGCCGACCTGTCCCCTCATGGGACATGCTCGACTAGGCTAACTGTTCCTAGGTGCGAAGCTGCACTCTTCAAATTATTTTTTTCTTGTCTTGTTTCGATTGCCTCATAATACTGCTTTAATTAATGTCACACCACTAGTCATGACAATTCCTGAAGGGTATATGAAACTGAGCCAGAAAAACACTCGAATAGGCGCAAAAACGTGACTCTTTAAGATATATATCTTAAAGATATTTGTACACGGTGGCAGAACATTGCGTTCTGCGAGATTAATATTTGCTATGGGGAAAAACGGCGAAGAAATATTATATTTCTTCAAGGAGTTTGTTGTATTGATTACAATATCGTATAGTAACCCCATTTCAAATTTAAAAAAGTCACGAAAATACTGTTGGAAAGTGCACAAAGGCTCAGAAGTTGAGCTTTACAGGATAAAAACATGAAAATATATGAAACCGTGAGCTAAATACAAATTGTCAACTTATAACCTATTTTTTCATCTCTGAGCTGCGTCCTTGGCTACCGACAAGTGTATTTAGCAGCTACGTCTGTGTTGGAGATCTGCGCATTGTACACTACTAGGCGTGTGTTTGAAGAGAAAGCGTAGTTCTTGCAAGACAGCATCTCTCATATTGCTGACAGCTCTTCACCAGCCACATTGTTCCGTACGTCTCTTATTCTCAGCAGGGCACGGCCAGTCTCTCTGCTCTCAACGTGCTCAGTCAGGACAGCAGCTTCTCAAGTGTCAGGATACCCGCTAAATAGATCTCGCTCCTTGCGAATAACAATCACAGAACAATAAGTGTTGCTAGACGTTTAAATCACCATACATTTACTCAGTTGAGTCATCCCACAATTATTAATGGGTTACGCTTTGTAAAATGGGGGTTCTGGGCCGGAGGCTTTAGATAAGGCGGTTACTGGGAACACAGCCCCGGAAAATTCGTCTTTTCTGTTTATTATATTTTACGAGTTTTAGGCACGTTTTCTTATTGTGATGGAAAAATTATAACATATATTCTGTAACTTGACACTGGATTCTCTCATTTGTACCAAGAGATATACGTCGGATATAGGGTTTCAGTGTATATTTCTTAGTTATACGAAGGCGTATATATATTTATAACTGGGTACATGCCGTATGCTCGCGTTTACCCCAACAGTCACTCACATATGTAACTAACCACAACGTATCGCGAGACTCTGTATCGTGAGGTCCTGGGGAAAGATACTGACGAGTCATCTGGCGCGTCAAAGTGCGTGACGTCACATGTTAGGTATTTGGAATTTCACTCGGTTGAACTTGGGCCAACTTTTTTCACAATGTTAATTTTGTTCGTTTAAAAATCGCTTCATCACCAAATCCATCGGAATTGTTCATACATTCCGGATCATTTTCACTCAAAAAGTTTTAAATTATTGATACATTTGTTTAGGTAGGACATACGCATGGCAACATTTTAGCCTGACAACACATCCAGATATGTCAGTGACTAAAAAAACTAAGCAATATTATGAACATTTACTCTGAAAGAATCATATGAATATCCATTCTACACAATCTGGCGTGAAAATAAGAGGCCAACAAGCGTTCCAGAATAGACCCGCATAAAGTCTGATTTGCTCCACTTTACCCAACATTCCGAAGAGTTTAAGAACTTAAGTTCGTATATTCTAATAGCAGCACTGTCGGCGGAGCTCTTTACTACAGCAACCTGTTGGCTTAGATCCCGATTACTTATTCATCAGCCCGTCAATCGGCCGCTCCCAATGTTTTCGCTTTGACGACGTAATTTACTTAGCTCCTGTTCCCTTCAGTGTCAATCTGAGCATTAGAACACGTAGTAGGTAATGTGATCATGATGTGATGGTGTACAGCACTGCCTCCTAGACGCTGTACTGCTAGTTCCAGAGGTAGGAGCTAGAAGCATCTAGGAGGCAGTGGTTTACGGGCTGAGTTCGTGATGTAATGTGATGCTTTGAGATAGTATCATGTTCCCTATCTTAAGGCTATTCCACCGCGTTTTTCTATTTTCCAAAATATGCTACTAAGTTAAAATATAGTGAATGGCTTTGAAACATGGCTATTTTAGAAAATCAAAAATATTTTTTCCAAATTTTTCTGATCCGGTACACGGCCAATATAGCCACCTCAAAATAATTTCAAACTTCAATTCGCCAGGGCACACCATTCAACGTACGGTGTTGTGCTTTTGTGACATTAATTTTTAACTGTGTTTCTATGGACTGACTGAGAGAAAACAGATTTATTTTAACAATTGTCTTTCCAGCGAATTTTTTCGTTTGGCGGTATTTTTTACCGATTTGTACCGCCAAACGAAAAAATTCGCAGGAAAGACAATTGTTCAAATAAATCTGTTTTCTCTCAGTCAGTCCAAAGAAAAACAGTTGAAAATTAATGTCACAAAAGCACAACACCCTACGTTGAATGGTGTGCCCTGGCGAATTGAAGTTTGAAATTATTTTGAGGTGGCTATATTGGCCGTGTACCGGATCAGAAAAATTTGGAAAAAATATTTTTGATTTTCTAAAATAGCCATGTTTCAAGCCATTCACTATATTTTGACTTAGTAGCATATATTTTGGAAAATAGGAAAACGCGGTGGAATAGCCTTAAACCATAAGCACACTCATGCTAAGAATCTAGAATCAACCAATAAAACAACGCATCTGCACTTTAAGCAGTAGGAAATCGAGATTTTTAAGTGTTTTAATCACATTGATTTTTATTGTTAAAACTTAGAGCATAGTCTGTAAAAACGATAAGAAGGAACTTTGCAACTCAAGTAACGTGATGTTAAAGTAACGTGCACAAATAGTTTTTTTAGTTTAAGCTACTTAAGTTAAAAGTAACTAAGTTATTACAAGATACAAACACGTTACGTACGACAAGTTTTACTGCTCAACACTGAAAATAGACTGGACATTCCTTCACCAATGTTTATTTTATTCATATATTATACAAAACATGCAAACCTGTCCAGTGTTTTGATATCAGTTATCTGGACATGGTCTTCGTGCGGCAGTATTTTCTATTAGTGTATACGGTTGTCATGGGCGTATAATGTTTGCAGCACTTTAAGTAAACTGCTGCGTAATAATATAGTTAAAACATAATAGCGTGCACTTGGACATTGGTACGGAGGTGGATACATTTGAAATCATGTATGCATGAGGCCAGTTGATAACCGCTCGGTTTACACTTGCTGCTTGGGACATACATGGCTGCTCGACATAATATTTAAATCTAAGTTAGGCTATAGAGGGTGTGGATATGTCTATCTCACTACACTGGCCGACATGGGGTCTATCACTGATCTCTATGTACTTACGTGGATTGCGTATGCTATACAGTAACCTTGAAGCCAACTAGGGCCAGATGGGGGCCGCCATCTTGGGCGTCCTATGTTATTTCTTATGGGGCGGCCATGTTGGAGGTCAAAACTTTACATATTTACGGCAAACATGCCTTTGTGTGTTGCGTTTAAGTTCACAAAACGATTTGACAATGCGGAATTCAATCGCAACTCTAATCGTGTTGTTTATTTAGTTCTACAGTAATTAAACCCGCTAAATTAGTCCGACTTCACTCCTCAACATCTGGCAGGTAAGCATCCTCTATCCACGTAAGTATATAGTCTTGTTTTGATCGGGATGAACAGCAACCGTCAGAATGCTGGTATCGTGGATGTGCAGACACCCTCGACCTAGCCACCCAGCTCCGCATTGACCCCCCCCTCGCACATCACGTGTTCTACTCCATCAGTCGGGTGACAAATTGTGTTAATATTTCAACCGTGAGGACATTCTCCTTGGCGCGCAGAGTTTCCCTGCCTCAGTTTAGAGCGAAACACTTTTGATTGATACGGTTTAACCCGCAGTGAAACCGACACGGAGAGAAAAACAAAGCAGTATCTTTTTTAAATAATCATTTTAATTACTTGTAATACAATGCTCTTAAGAGGAAACCGGCATGATTTGATGTTCGGCGCGTTCCTTGTCCTGCTGCCATAAATCATTACATATAAATACAACTTGGCATACTTGATAATGAAGGACATCTGTATGCCCTTATTATATGATTTTCAATTTTTATCATAGATCAATCAGAAAATATGTAATTATTTAATTTTTACCTTTTTACAGATTCTAAATTCTAGAAAATCAGTTAATGGAAAGTCGGAATCGTTTATGATAGATGCCTTCATAGTAAATTATTACACAATTATGTAAAATCACAAATAGACGCGACTAAAATTGACTGAGTAAATGTAAAATGAGCATCCCGACCTCATCTTATACAGTTATTGTCGCTTTGTGAGAGAGAACAAAACATAATCTTCAAGACATAATTTTACACAACTCTCAAAACGCGACATAATAACTTGTCAAAGTTTTGTGTTACTTGGACGTGAAGATATAAACACACAATCTTCATTATTTTTCTTCTTTATTAACTTTATTAATAACAATCGTTAAAACACTATCGTCGTCGGATTCGAACCCAAATCATTCGGCTGCACACTCAGATCAGATCAGGCCAAGACTCGAACTCGTTCAGCTTCAATTAAAGTCACTTCTTAGAGAGTAAATGTACACGATGTAGGTGCTACCGTATGCCCGAATCAATTGAATCAAATACTACTCGCTCCGAAATATCTTTTAAGTAATCACGTTCAAACGATCAAGGCCACGATAAACATAAAAAAATTCCCTGCATTCAATTTAATTCAAACAAGTGTAAACCATTGTATAAAAAAACATGCTGGAATAAAGTTGTGCAATTTTCCTGTTCAGATTTTACTGATGAATAATTTTGCTGTATTCTCGAAACAACAGAATGACAAAATACAAGGGAAAAGTGATCGAGTTTCCTTTTTAAGTTGAATTTGACAATGACATTGGTTGGGCACAGATTGAGCATACTAGAGTTCTGTATAAAATCCATGGTTTGACTGCTTAGATCAAGGACGTCAAGGGATTGGTGTATTTATTTATTTATTTATTTATTTATTTATTTAACGTCCATACTATTCAGTTAAAAAACTGATTTACAAAGGATGCCATGAAAATCATTGCATTTACATTTTGAAACGGAGCTAGCCAATTACATTTATTGAACACTTCAATTTATTTGTACAAGTTGATTTTGTAACTATGAAAAACGCCATAGCTCTCAAAGAACGTCTAAAAATTGACGACCACATTTTATTATTTGCTAGTTTCTGTTAAACTGTCTTTACAAATGTCATGTTTCTTTCTTATTGCTCTAATAAGTGGCGTTCTCAAGTTAATAACCACGACTTTATCTTCGGTGATTGCCGTAGAGCCAACACATTTGTGTGCGTATGTAAATAGTACTAGTTTGCTAACCCACGTAAACACTATTTATAACTGTTATTGTGTTGTTTGTCTCTGGCTGGAGATGAGAGCTGTCGTAATTTTAGCACGGAGTTTCTTCTGTGTCTCGAAGCTCTTTGCTTTTCACCGCCTGCAAGTAAAATGTGTTGATACATTTACCCTCTAATCATTGTTGCTATTTTTAATGTAAATCAATCCATAAATTATCGCCCATGTGTTTTCGCTCAGTTGTTCAAAATTGTATTGACGATTGAAAATGTAAGACCGGATAAGATTGTCAAAGTTGTTGTACCTAAGAACTAAAAAATTAACTATATACAACTATAAAATAGTATTGTCTTTATTACGTGGAAGGTGAATATATAGTACACTACGCAGAAATTGGTACCTGTAATTTCTTTATCGAGCTGTGTGGTTAATATAACATATATTTGCTTATCTCAGCTTCATACAGTGTTCATAAAGAAAATGAACACAGACTTTCAAATATTAGATTATCTAATTATCAAAGCAGGGTTAGATGTACAAAGTTCAGCTGGTAGGGTGTAAGGGGACGCGGTGCGTGTACAGAGTTGGCAAGGGAAAGTTTGTCGTCCACTTTTACTTGAGCTTGAAGAAAAGTTCTCTCTCTCTCTCTCTCTCTCTCTCACTCTCGCATTCCGAACTTGGCTTAGTAAAGATCTTTTCGGTTTCGTCCTTGGTCATGAGAAAATGTAAAACAGAAAACAGCGTCCGGATTATTTTATTAGTATAGTCGGCTCCGTTACACAAGTGCGCAGGCATTTTGTGTTTTTTCATTTTCCTTACTTGTTATATACGACTTTACCTTGGAGAGGGGGTGGGGAGTGGGAGGGGGGACGGAGGGGGTCAATAAAGGACGTGTTGGAGTTTGTACATCTACTTACCAAGTCAAAAACATTTAGATGCTTCCCAGGTAAATATATTTCTCCGGTCTCTCTCTCTTTCTCTCTCTCTCTTCATCTCACACAGCACAAACTTCTCAATTCAAGGGGCAAAGGATGAAACGATGATCACAAATCCACAAGTTATTGATTAAGATAGTATAGGACATACGTTTAGGCAAATTGCTTTTCGCTCGACTGACTGACACCACTGGCGTCTGAAATTTTGATCATTTGTTACGAAAGTGGAAATATAGGGCTAAACAGTAACACATTTCTAAAATAATTTGTTTTAAAATAATTTTTAAAAATAAATTAGTTTTCACGAATTTCGATTTTGTTAAAAAGTTCGAAATTTACTACATTCGTAATTTTTTTCTAGCTTATTAAGACATAATTTGTAAAATCTATGACCGTCGGCTGTCCATGTGTATGCTTTATTGACAACTTTCCAAAGTTGCATACGTCAGATGCTTCTTGGCCGAGCGAATAGCTATTTACCAACTTCCAAATGTGTAATTCTCCCTCTTAAGAGGTCAATCTAATGCAAAATTATTATAAGCACTAATACATACATACATACAGGTTTTAAACACAGATATTATACTTCCTCGCCAGTTCCTGATTTATCATTCAATAATTATTATTTTTTCATTCATTTTGCATGCTAACCGTGTTCTATTCACCCGAATAAGAGGGACTTTTCCCCAGAGAGTTAGGGCCTATCATATTAATCGTTATCTTATCTGCTGATATATTTATTGTTGGATGTGGCTACGATTGTGGCACAAAGTATTTTTGTGTTCCTACCCGGCACCTCCACCAAAATACATATTTATTATATTTGTGATTGTATTTTTGTGCTTCAACCCGGCACCTCCACCAAAATACATATTTATTATATTTGTGATTGTTGTAAATAAAAATTATTGGACTTTCCACTGTTATTAATATTTTTATTTAAAATATGATATTTCGTATTCTTTACAGGAGTCTTTATCAAACTAACAATTAGAAAAACCACAACAGACTGGACAAAAAACATTTCACAAAGAATACAGATATGGCTGTGTATTAGTACCAAATTATGAACAAAAAAAAATTTATGAATAAAAATAAAAATAACAAAAAACATAACATTCAATTTACATGTTGGATGAAATCAATATACATCAAAAGTCGCAGAACATGTGTACGAAAATCACCATCGTATTAATTGAGAAAAAACTTCAATCCTGACACATAAATCTAATGCCACTACACCAAAAATTAAGGAAGCTGGTTTGATTTCCTGTGTGGCCAATACAAAAAGTGTGTCTAGTGTTAGCTATCCAGCCATCTGGAAAAGTTTTTGTCCATCAATTTCATCACTAGATCAATAGTTTTATTTCATCCAACATTTAAATTGAATGTTATGATTTTTGTTATTTTTATTTTTATTCAAAAAAATCTTTTTTGTTCATAATTTGGTACTTATACACAGCCATATTTATATTCTTTGTGAAATGTTTTTTGTCCTGTCTGTTGTGGTTTTTTTAATTGTTAGTTTGATAAAGACTACTGTAAAGGATTCGAAATATCACATTTTAAATAAAAATATTAATAACAATCGAAAAAGTCCAATGATTTTTTTTTACAACGTTACTACCTGTTATATAGTTTCATTTTTAATAATTTGTGATTGTATTTTTGTGCTTTAAACAGGCACCTCCACCAAAACACATTTATTATATTTACGATTGTATTTTTGTTCTCCAGCCCGGCACCTCCACCAAAAAACATATTTATTATATTTATGATTGTATTTTTGTGCTCCAATCAAAAGATTATACAAGGTAAGATTTATTATTTGTGTATTTTGTTTACTTATGATTCTCCTGCATGACAGTTGTTGATTAACACCTCATTTTTTAGATTTTGAATAGCAGAATTGAGAGTGTTTTATTCAGTTGCTAGTTTAACAAACAATTGTTTGTTTTATTATTTGTCTTTAAAGAATTGTATACAAATATTAATGTACGATGTAGACCGACAAACCGCCACAATGGGTTAATATTTCACAACATTGCATGCACGCTACTTTTCGCCTTGATTTTTCATTTCAATTGCTTGAACCACTTTGAGACAGCCCACCGGATTACCGTATTACCATAATCTGATGTAGGTATTTGAATAAAGCTTTCAGTTTATTGCCTGATGGTGTTAAAACTGGCCTCGCGGTAGCCATATATTACTGCGGTCTTTTAATTAGGGATGGCATGGTAATTGCCAATTACCGGTCCAAGTGGAATTAGATTAAAACGCACGGTCCGCGGTGCAATGAGCTGATGTGTGCTCGGAATTCTCTCGTCTCGTCCGCTAATTAGCTCGTGCGCTGACACGTCGGGTGACCAGAATCTGGAATCACCTCATACACGGCCATCACAGATGAGGATGTCACGTGGGAGATCATCAAGGCAATCGGAGATAATGGTGATGAACTTAGCTGGGGTACGTATAATATTCTCCATGGTTATTTATGGTAGATGTTTGAAAGTATAATGGTTTTGAGTTTTTTAATGGATTCATGCAATTTTTTAATATCAAAAACATATCAATAATATCTTTAATAATCACATCTCATAACAATCTCCTTGTAAATAAGTGTTCGTTTATTCACAGTAAAACCATGAATTATTGTAATTATCATTTATCTCAACATTGCTAGATATATAGTAAATAAGTGAACCGTGAACTAGTCTTTCAAGGATACTTAAAACGTATAGAAATCTATTATTGAATTATGTGACAATCAACAAAACTAGGTCAAAAGCAATACTGCATAATGACCATACGGACCACTTACCCGACCGCAAAAAATAAACAAACAAAAGTTAAATAAAAAAACTAAAATTATTATTAAATCACTTTTGCAGAATTTTGCCATAAAACTTGGTACATTAGAATTGTCACCCAAAAACGGGAAAACAAAACATAATGCCATGATTGATATACAAACTTTTTTGTCATCACATAAGAACAAATAGATTTAAAAATATATATTGCACCAAAGACGTTCGCGGTGTCACATACTATTAATTAGGCGCTGGTCCAGGCGTGTGACACTAGGACGTGGACACGGATTCGAATAGCTTCTCTAAGGCATTTTTTAAAATTGTCCTTCACCCTCTTCTATATCACAACTCATCGTATCGAAAAGCAATAATGCAATAATGGAGACGTTAATCAATTAACATAAATCAATCAATCAAATCTCTACCCTTATATTAATTTCATTTAAAACGTTGAAATAATAATATTAATCTCTACCGTTTACTTGCTAGTATAATTCATACGCATTATGCTCGCCGTTCTGCGTGAGTTGTGTTCCCTCCGAGCTTCGTGTCGGTGAAATAAGAGATCGCCCTGATTACCACGTTGCAGAGAACAGCGCGGAAACAGAACACCACGCGGTTTTAATCAGGATTACAAGCGTGTACATTTGAGACGAGTAGATTTAATCAACGGATTTCATTTGAAGGAAATAAGTTCGGAATACAAAACTCGGTGGAAAGCTCGCGGCAATGAGGGCGGGAGAGACGGGAAGGCGCGAGAGGGGAAGGTGGTGTTGGGGGTAGTGTCTAGGGTGTAGGGTGGTGTAGGGGGTAGAGGTGGTGTTAGGGTAGTGTAGAGTATATGGTGGTGTAGGGGGTAGTGTCTAGGGTGTAGGGTGGTGTAGAGTGGTGTAGGGCGCGTGTGATAGCGAATGCAATGCGCGTAGGGCGAGCTCATATTGAGATTGTCTAGCTCTAATAAATCAGTCATAATTATATTTTCGTTTTTCTTACGTTACGTTCTTTCGTGAATTATTTGTATTTGTTTTTATTGAGTATATATTTTTTGACATTCATGTTTTTTGTTTACTTTCGATGACTTTTATCACATCCCATGGGCCAACCTACTAAGCTAGTCGGTCACGGTTGTCTGTAGACAGATTTTCTGTGACAAAAATCAAAAGTGATTTATCTGCTGAAATATGATGTCTGTTGTATAAGTATTTCGTTTATTTAGTCCGTTTTTTTCGGGTTTAATTTTATTTTCATCTCAATTTCTTACAATATATAAAATTGTGTATTTGGTCTAAAATGCATATTACAATAGAGTACATACAGCTATGTGTGTGCATAATAATGGAGTGGATATATTTTGTCCTTACCGGGGATTGAACCGAGAACCTCCGGCTCAACGTACCGAAGCTCGTGCCAACTACGCTAGGGGTCACAACGCCAAACGTTACTAAACCTGTATTATTTTTGTTGTTATTGTTGGTGCCATATGTTACTTGAACATAGACTGCTACATTGTTTTCAAATTATAAGCCTGCTTTACAAGTTTTCATTTAAATACACCTTCTTGAATTCAAGTTTACGAAAGAGAATCATTTTCTTGATAAAGGTAATAACATAATATAACAACAATAGATAAATTAAACAGCGTTTATCAACCAGTCACTCTTTCTCAATTTTATTAATCAAGAAACACTCTCAAATGTGTAATTGGTTATATGGAAATCAATCCAGAAATTACCAAATCCATCTCAGCGGGGCATCGAACCCCGGTCACCCGGAACCACGAAGACCGGGGTTCGGTACCCCGCTGAGATGGATTTGGTAATTTCTAAATTGATTTACATATTATAAGTCACTGTTGTCTTGCCTGAGTTGAGTTTGGCTAGTTGAACCATGAACCCGCGCTTTATAAGGCACGTTATATTGTAAGATTTAAACATTTGATTCAGACCAAAGATCGAACAGGATTCTCACTCTCAGGCTTAACTTATCGATGATCTTGGCAAATCTATAAATCTTCAGTCGGGGAAGTGATTGCAACAATTGCAATCACATAGCCTTAACAGTATACCCATTTATTTCATAAACCTAAATTAGGCAATGAAAGGGGTGGGTCAACTCTACCTTCCGCGTGGTAACTATATATATTTATATATAGTTTAACACCAATATAGTTTTTTATCCCCTTTCAAAAACTATTAAAAAAACGAAATTGATGTTGTAATGTTACTTTTTCAAACTTTTCTTAACTGTAGTTCATTGTTGTGTCTGCATTAATGTAATTAGATTTATTTCCTTGTCTTCCTTTGTAAAACAGTTTTGTAACTGAATAGGATAGACGTAAAATCAATAAATAATTAAAGAAAGAAAGAAACAAAGAAATAAAGAAGAAGGGCGAAACCAAATCTGTTTTAAAATTCCCATTATTTTCTGAAGAAAGGGGACACATGAAAATACAACACTTAAATTTAACATTGAAATTGCATTAAACCTTAAATACATTAAAATATTTAAAAGTTTAATTTAAGATATTTCCTATATTCCTATCTTTCATAAGGTAGGTCTTATTAATAAGAAACACAATTAAAACAAAAAATAACAAGAAAGCAGAACAACTATAGTCATATTTTCAGTGACATCGATTATCTGTGGTATTGTCACCATTGTTATTTGTGTTGAGCGTTCTGTAACGATGTCAATTATCTGAATCGACGTTTTCACCCGCAAGAAACGAACTTTTTACAATAATATTCTCTTCGGCCGGGTTGACACAGACAGACCGTGTGAATAAGGCGCGCCTAGACTGAGTGGTGTGAAGCTGGCACTGTACTATTTCCAGCAGGGCAGGCGGCCCGGGCGAGCCGCTGGCAGAACACACAGGAAATAATAAGCTAATCCCAAGCAGGCAGCCACCTTCAGCCACCAGCACTCTTCTCTCTCGTCCAACTCTAGATCAGTTATCATACATATCTATTCGCAGTCTCTCAACCCTGTGGGGGGAAAAGATAACTAGTCCAACAGGGAGCCACCTTCACCCCCACACTCTTCTCTCTTTGTCCATCTGTCTTGTTTCATACATAATCATATCGCAAGTCTCTCTACCCCGTGTGGGGAAATAAAAAGCTAGTCCCAAACGCAGCCACCAGCAGCCACCCCACCTTTTTCCGTCCCCCGTCCAACTTTTTATGATTTTAAGGTTAAAAACATACAAAAAAATTTTTTTTAATCGCGTTTTTCTTTTTAAAGGACCCTTTTGTGTGGGGGGAAAAAAAAAAAAAATTTTAAAAAAAAGCTAGTCCCAAGCAGGCAGCCACCAGCAGCCACCGCATCTTTCTCTGCCCCCGT